>JAOWBJ010132196.1:0-12851 GCA_028566335.1 Monarda citriodora | reverse complement strand
TCAAAGTTCAGGGATTTACAGGGATTTTTGAAAGTTCGGTCTCGATTCGGAACGCGGCCCAAAGTTCAGGGATTTAGATGCAATTTTGCCTATTTCTTATGATATCATTGTACGTTTACCTATCCTTTCTCTCTTAGCTACTTTCTCAATCTATCAAATTATTCATACTACTTCCATCTATATAACTAGCATCATATAAGATGGACATAAATACTAAGAATTGTATTGTGTGGTTGTAATTAATTCTGAAAATAGAGAATTAAGGAAAATTAAATATTTTTTTTTTGCCAAATTTGGAAATAGAACTCATAAATACAATGAATCAAAAAGGAAAGTGAAGCTACTTATATGAAATAGAGGTAGCACGATAATTGAATCATATAACTATATAACTAACTACTGTACATGAAGTTGAGTATGATTAGAAAATCAATAGTATCTTGGAAAGTATATATTTGATTATTTATATACAATTTAGATCTTGTACCTCCTCTTTCATATATTTTTTTTAAATTTCCTTCCATATTTTGCTTTAGTTTCAATTTCTTATCAATTAATTTATTTTACAATTGTCAATTATGAATTTTACAATTATATAGTTAATTTGCAACAATTTTCAGAAAATAGTTCATTAATAAGGTCATTCATATTCAATGTAAGGCAATAGTAGAAAAATTGGGTCTTATTACATTTAGCTCATGATACTTTTATATAAATGTCACTAGAAATATTACATCGTTGCACACAGATGCATATGACATGTTAATACATTTTTAAATGCATCCGTATACATAAATGTGCGATAACATAACCCTTTATAAGACATTTGATCTATTGTGATACCTAATCTTGAATCACTTCATAAAGTGCCTTAATATTCTAAGTGCACTTTTAAGTGCTTTTTAGTAGATTTGTAAATTTTCTAAAGTTACAATCTCTTATGTCTTTTTCACTTAAAAAAATCCTTATATACATCATATTCTTGGATCTACCCCGAGATTCCAATTATGGTTCCGATTCTGATTTGGTATTTGCAGAGTGCCATGCGCGCGGAAGGGCGGAGTGCGGTTTCAATTCCAAGGGAACGGGTACTGGCTTCTGGTGTACGTGATGAACGTGGGGGGAGGCGGAGACGTAGCCAACATGTGGGTGAAGGGGAGCAAGACCGGGTGGATCAGCATGAGCCACAACTGGGGGGCTTCTTACCAGGCCTTCGCTACCCTCGGAGGACAGTCGCTTTCCTTCAAGATAACCTCCTACACTTCCCATGAAACTATCATTGCCTACAACGTTGCCCCTGCTAACTGGCAACTTGGCTTGACTTATTCTTCCACAGCCAACTTCCATTAATCCTTATCTATACTATATACCACCTACATCTCATTACATTAGGGTCAGATGAGGGTCAAATGTGGCCTAATATTTGATCAGGATGGAAGTAGTAGATGCTTTTGCTAATGTGATTATGGATGTAGTTAGCTCATAGATTTTTACCATCTTTTTTTTTTTGGTATCTCTCTTTTTCACGGCCTGTTTATTTGTAAGAGAATGGCTCACTGATCGTGTAAAGAAATGGCCATTTTAAATGTTGTCATTATGAGCAACGACAGTTGAAGTCTACATAATTAAGATTATCATTCTCCTCAATACTTTAATATGTTATTAATATGTTATTGATGCTTATTTGATTAGATACATGATTGATTATCTATATATGGTCGATAGAATCGAGAGACACAGTCTTGCGAGGCCGTCTTACCATGCGTTCAAGTTTGAATTGTGGGTTTTTTTTTTCGGATTGTGATGTTTGGAAATTTTATACTCCATAGTAATTGCGACTTTCCTTCATCATACTATAGTGGTTTTGTCAAAAATTAATTTATTATTTTTCATTGTGATAATTGTCACCTTTGTTTAAGATAGTTGTCAATTTCAATTGTCACTTTAAAACAATAGTGTTTTTCTTTAAAAAATAATTGTCATTTTTAATCAGACATTGTAAACCCGCCTTACTATTTTTAAACTTTTTCCGCCAAATTGTTGTCTGAATTCAAACCGCATTAATATTTTTGGGATGAATATAGTTGTTAGATAAGGATTGGCTAAATAAGAAATATTTGGAAAGATTTGATGGACGTATTAATAGGGACTAGATCAAGGAGTTGATTCCTTCTTTATGTACAATATTGTATCTCCTATAGGAGGAGTAGTGGGTGGTTGTAAACGAAATAAGACAAGAAATAAAATTAATATGGCTTTCTCCACACCATCCTTCTCTCTAATCTCTAAAGCAAATTTGGCATCAGAGCAGGATGATTCTGATGTGGGTAGCCTCAGATTTTAAACTCATCACTGCCCTATACCTTTCTCAAACCTTTTTACCCAGATCCCGTAGAACCTGCAAAAATCAAGATGTCAGACACAGAAGACATTGCCCAAAAATTTGTAAAGCCCTCAACAGATGACATTGCCCAAAAATTTGTAGAGTTCCTCAGAACTCTCCAATCCAATCCCATAGCCACGAAGCAACCTGTGGTTTATTCCGAAAACCCGGGGGAGGTAATCGTCTCGACAAAGTTAACGGGAGACAATTACCCCCTCTGGGCAAATCTTATCTGACGAGCGATAGAAGGAAAGGGCATATCCTCCCACATCTCGAAGGACTCCAATCCACCAGCAGAGACGGACCCAGGTTTCCGCTCATGGCAACGACTGGACCACTGTTTCGGATGGATCATCAACAACATAGACCCAGAATTGGTAAATGAAGTTTCTCAGTACCCTACAACAAATAAGTTATGGGAAGGATTAGCAGTTACATATGGGAGTGGTGGAGACTCCCTACAAGTGTATGACCTGCATAGGAGGGCAAACAACATGAAGCAGGGAGAACAAACACTTGAATAGGTATGAAATAAATTACAGAGTTTACGGATGTCCATCGACAGAAGGTGCCCAAACCCCATGAAAGATCCCGATGACATCACAATATACAACAAGGAAAGACAAGAAACAAGGCTATTTCAGTTCTTAATGGCCTTGAATGACACTTACGAAACCACCAGGAAGGAGATTCTCAAGCGATATCCCCTACCATCGGTCCGAGCTACGCGACCGTCCGGAGAGAAACAGCCATTGAAGGAGTCCTGAAACCTGCAATTCCCGACTCCCGAGAAAATCAATTGAACGGAGGGACCAGAATTAGAGTAGGACTTGTTGCTCGCAGTGGAGGACGGCCGGGGCATACCCAAACCAGAGGCGGCGGCGGCGATACAGAGGATAAGAGTCGACTGGTCTGCAGTCACTGCAGGCAACAGAAGCATACCAGAGAGCAATGCTTCTTGCTAGTCGGGTATCCCAATTGGTGGGAAGAAATGAAGAAGAAGAGGTCTTCGGCATCCTCGTCAACTCCGCAAGGGCTGAATATGAAAGGCCGCCGACCAACCGGACATTAGGCCACTGACACCGCAAATACGGCATGCAGCACTGGCGCACCGGCGATCGGCAGCCGAGAGGACGGAGATGGAAGGACAGAGGCCGAGACGACCGAACTCGCTGCTGTTAGGGATTGTAGAGGTGATGAATTGGGCGATTGTTTGCATAATTATAATTACTCATATTTGCATAACAGGGCCTTATATATCAAGAAGTTCCAGAAGTCATCTCATGAAAAGGGAGTTACGAGATCCAGTCTGGAAATTCCAGGAAATTACATCAGGGTCCCTCATTTTCTGGAAACCTGCCGAAAACTCCCTAGAATTTTGTAAAATTATATAAAACACCCCATGAGTTTGAGGTCAGAGTAATCATGTCGGGACGCGTCAGCATGGCGGCTCCCCTCCTTTTTCGAACCGACCTCCTCGCCCTCCTTATCAACGGGGACATCCTCCGCGATTATGTTGCGGTCGGGATTCTCCAAGGGGCCCTTCCCAGGTCGATGAGGGTTGACTTCGGCGTCTTTGTTGTTGCCACCCGCTAGAAACATTGGATCGAGTATTCTTCGGCATAATTGAGCAAGATTGTGAAATTTTTTGATCAAAACACGTATGTAAAGTTCCCACAGACGGCGCCAGTGATCAATCGTGTTTTTGTTGAACCTTTTGTTATGACGAAGAAAATAAAAAAAGTAATGAAGGAACCAAGGAATTTATGTGGGTCGATCCGTTTAGAACAGATCTACGTCCACGGGGAAGGAGAGAAAACGTTTATTGCTCTAGTGTATGAGAGTTTGAGAGATTGTGTGTCCCTCTCTTCTATCATAGCCTTTATTTATAGGCTTACAAGTAGAATCATTCTCTAATACAAAGTTTAAACCCAAATCGGATAACCTTGGGGCTTTATCTATATCTTTTCTACCATAGATATCCGAATCTTTATCTCTCTATAATATATTTTCGAGATAGGCTTGGAGTAGGAGTCCTTCTTGTGTTGGGATCGAGCTGTGACTGGGCCGAGCTGTTCTTCGAGTGCGCCTTGTGTTGGGGCCGAACTGCGTTGGCCGAGCTCTTCTCGAGGTCCATCTTCTTTGGGCCTCTTGCTTGGGCCTAGCTGTTAGGCCATATACTATCACACCCCCCCCCCCCCCGCCCAAAGAGATGTATGGATGCGGATATGATGTGCAGGTAAGATAGAGGAGTAGGGTGAACGTTGTTGCAAACTGATTGCCCTCGTCGAGAAGATATTGACGAAGTCAATGAATCACACCTCGCTGAAAAGAGGCGAGCCTGCGAACTGATTGTCCTCGTCGAGAAGTTATGGATGAAGTCACCCGCTGAAGAGAGGTGAGCATGCGAAATGATTGCCCTCGTCGAAAAGATATGGACGAAGTCAATAAATCACACCCCGCTTAGAAAGGGGTGAGCTTGCGAACTGATTGCCCTCGTCGAAAAGATATGGACGAAGTCAATAAATCACACCCCCTGAGAAAGGGGTGAGCTTGCGAACTGATTGCCCTCGTCGAAAAGATATATGAACGAAGTCAATAAATCACACCCCGCTGAGAAGTGATAAGCTGAGAAGCGAGCTGCGAACTGTCGTGTAGCAAGCTGAATCTGAACGGTCATCGAGCTGAAGTACTGAAAGTGTCAGTTACTTTAATTAATGCGCCTGCTGGACTCCCGATGCTGGATGCCCAAAAGGATTGTGGGATTTGAACCAACTTCGAAAATAAAGCTTATAGGGCACACTTTCGGAAATTATTTTCCACTTTCCATCGGAAAAAAAAAACTCCAAAATTTTCCACGTTCTGCCGCCGTCGTCGTTGCTATTCCGGTGAAATTGACCGTTTCCTTGGAAACTTCCAATAAACCAGTAAGTAAGTCATGGCTTCTTCATCTTCTAAATCTGATGCCTCTAAGTTAGAATTCTCGATTCTCCCTCGTAAAGTTCCTGCTCTCGTAAACATTTATTACGTAGGGCAAGCTAGGTCTAGGCTGAGTTTCGTAACTTATTTCGGCGACGTAGATGTTGGGGGAGTGAATAATTATGCCTCCTCCCTCACTTTATCCTCCGTTAGGAATTTGATTTCCGTATTTCCTTTGCCGAGAAATGCGACATTTATTATTCTGGACCCTTCGAATTTGGCTTGTACACCGCCGGAGGGTTTTGTAACTGTGTATGAGGATGCTCTCCGTAGCGGCCTCCAATTTTCCCTCCATTCTGCTTATGCTTCTATGATAGAAGCGCATCAACAACCACTAGGCTAGTTGACTCCGAACTCTTTTGTTCTTCTTTCCTTTTTTGTTTCTAAGGCTGGGGAGCCTATGACTCGGGAAATGATTTTCACCTTTTTCACCTTTAAAATTTCTTCTAGCTGGTACTATCTCTCGCCGCAGACTGACTTTAATGTTCGCTTACCGAACAAGGTACAAGGCTGGCACTCAAAATACTTTTTTGTTCGAGCTGTCGATATAGGTGTGCCAGAGTTCGCCTGGCGAACTGAAACTTTAGATAGAAAACCCTCGAAGAGGTACCTCACCCTTAAGGAGAGGTTGGTGAACGAGTACGGAGTGAAGTCTGACCCTCGTGATCCATCTGCCAAGGCGGAGACAGTGAAGGGTAAGGATTTCCTCTCTGATGTTGTTTTCCTTTTAAGTCTTTTTCCCTTTCTCTCCGAACTAACTTGATTTGTTCGATGTTCGTAGTGGGTCTCGAGAAAGTGTTGGTGAAGAAGAAGACTAAAAGGTATGCCAGACCTGAGCCGACGATGTCCGCTTCCAGTTCGGAGCGGACCATCAATGAGATGTTGTCCCCGCAGATCGCGGACAACTTTCCTCCTCAACTGCCCTTCAAGAGGATAAGGAGGGGGTTGAAGGACTTGGTGGAACTCCCCACTCTCACTGAGGGGACAATCGATCTAACTTCAGATCAGATCACCCCATCGGCTCTCTCAGGAGTTGAGGTAAATGCTTCTTTTTACTGTAAGATATTGTACTTTGTATGGCTTGTGCTAACTGAGCTTGTGCAACCTATGCAGAGGGCCAAAGAAATGATCTCACAGGGCATGGCCCCGCTGGAGAAAGAGGCCACCACGAAATTCGTGGTGAAGACAGCCGATGAGGTCGAGCAACTCCACCTAAAGTTGGCGGACGCTGAAGGGCGAGCTGTAGGCTTCGGCTAAGGTCGAGGCCAAGATGATGGAGAAGGAGCGCGACGACCTAAGGTTTGATGTCGTCACCGCCCAAGGCCCTTTGCTGCGGGCTTTTGTAGAGAGGTTACTCCTCTCGAAGACGTTCGGGAAGCTGGCCTCCACCGTGGGTAGTGTGCTCAGAGAAGAGTTTGTCGTGAATGCCCTAGAGGCCATGCAGAAGGACTACCCGGACATGGACCTTTCCAAGTACTAGTACGAGAGGCAGTCCGGCGATGACCACAACCTGGCTCTGGCTGAGGAGGTGTGGAAAAGCCTTCAGGAATTTCCATTACTGAAGGAGCTGGAGGCCGCCTCCGATCACCTTACTGCAGAATCTATCCGTGCGGTCGAGGTGGACCGTGATCTCGCAGTGGAGGCTTACTTCGTCGAGGCTGGGAAGGAGGAGACTCCTGATGAGGAGGAGACCCTAAGGGTCGACCCTGAGCCAAGGGTTCGCTGACTTCTCTTTTCTGTAAATTATTTTTCTTTTGTAGGCTTTTACCAATGTAATTACAGGACCACTAGGGTACTGCTTTTGTCTTCAATGAAATAAAGACTTTCTTTCTCCATCATATCTGAGTTCGTCCTTATTTTCTTTGCTTGAATCAGTCCCCTAAAATGTATGACACTTCGCATCTCTGTGATCGCATAAATGAGCTGCTAGATTCACTTGAGGCCGCCAAAACCGAAATAGCATTTTGGAAAGATAAGTATCATCAGGCCGGTATTATGGTTGCAGCTGGGCCTAGTTTATCAAGCCGGCTGGAGAGCGAGCTGATCCATTGGAAGTAAGAGTATGGTCGAGTTGTCGAGGAGTGTGAGCGTATTGCTACCTCGGCACAAATTAAATACGACAAACTGCATGCGCGACATACCTTGCTTCAAGATAAGCTGAAGGAGGCCAAGGACGAGCTGAAGGAAGCGACTAGTGAACTAAAGGCGAATGACAAGATGGCACAGGAGCATGCAGCTTATGAGATTTTCGTGAAGCGAAGTGGTGACGTCCCGATCTTCGAAGTCAGAAAGCTCATCACCAAATGCTCTGCTTATGGTCGGCGGGCTGATTGCGAGCCCCTTGTCCTTCACGATCAAATTCTTGAGCTGAAGAGGATAGCTGGTTTTTACCAAGTTATTCTGGATAAATATCCATCTCTGTGTCGGCTTGTTGGAGATCGCTCGTTTGTCGGTGAAGCCGCTCCTTCTACTTTGGCTGTTGTTGTTCGCCAGCCCGTGTGAGCTGTGGAGACTCGACAAGCTCGACCTCTAGTTGTTGGAGACCGCAGAGGCGGTAGGTCAGGAGGTCGGAGCGCAGGTGGTCGTGGAGTAGGAAGAGGATGAGGTCGGGGATTTGACCTTGATGCTGTGCTCAACATGGACTTCAACTCTAGCGAAGATTTTGTGAGTAAATGGCCCTATTTTAGTCCATCTAATATGCCTCCCCAGCCTTAGTTGTGTAGTAGACATGTAGTATGTGAAACTCCTGTCTTCAATAAATAACTTTACTTCTCCGAACTGTATCAATTTCTTCTGCGAACTACTTCACTTCTCTTTTATGATGACAAATGTCATTGTTTCTTCGAAGTGTAAAGACTTCTCTTTTGCGATGACCGAAGTCACGTCTGGTTTGAAGTATATGTGCTCCTTCTTTGCTGTGTCCGAAGTCATAGCTGTTTTGGAGTATGGGTACTTCTCGTTTGCGATGACCGAAGTCAAGACTGGTTTGAAGTAGTGGTTCTCCTTTATGGGACTTTAAACCCTTATGTTGGGTAAAGTTTAGTCCAAGAGATGTATGTTATCTCATAAGGTGGCCAGCCATAGAGAATTCGTGGGTGAATTTTTACATATAAGTGAGGCATGCAATCATGTAATGGGACTCATGAATGAATGAAATAACTTTTATTGATAAAGATCGGAATTCCGAGAAAATAAATAAAACAAGAAATTTACATGAAATCCAAAAAAATGCAATCTAAATGTCTAATCTATACTTTGCCCACTTATACATAAAACTTCTTTAGATTGGAAATATACCAAGTGTGGGGTAAGAGCTCACCAGATAGTTGGGCAAGCTTATACGAACCCTTGCCGAGATCTTCTGCGATTTGGTTTGGTCCTTCCCATGTGGCTTCCCATTTGTCGAGCTTTCCTGCTTTATTGACTTCGTTATTGCAAAGTACAAGATCTCCGACTTGGAAGTGATATGTCTTACTCGACGATTGTAGTAGCGAGCTACTTACTGTTTGTATCGAGCTTCCTTTATAAAGGCGAGATCCATCTTCTCCTCCAATAGGTCCAAGTCAGTTTGGAGGTTTTCGCCATTAACTTCATCGGAAAAATGTATGATACGAGAGTTCGGTATCCCGATCTCGACTGTTATGACTGCCTCAGTGCCATAGACTAAGCTGTATGGCGTTTCTCCATGCGAGATTCTGGGTGTAGTCCTATAGGACCACAAGACATTAGGTAGGTTCTCCACCCACTTTCTTTTAGCTCGTTCCAGTCGAGTTATCAGTCCGTTCACAATAGTTCTATTGGTCACTTCAGTCTGTCCATTGGCTTGAGGATGGGCCACCGAAGTGAACCTTTGCTGAATTTGAAGCTCTTGACACCACTCTTTGACCACTCTATCCGTGAACTGTGTCCCATTATCCGAGACAAGAATGTGAGGTATTCCAAATTGGCAAACGACATTCTTCCATACAAAATTGAGGGCATTCTTGCTTGGCCAACGGCTCGGCCTCCACCCACTTTGTGAAGAAATCGATTGATACGATCAGGAATTGAAGCTGGCCCGGGGCTTTGTCGAAGGGTCCCACGATGTTGATCCCCCACTGCATGAATGGCCACAAGCTTTTCATGTTGGCGAGCTCAGTCTAAGGAAGTCGCTGCACATTTGCATGGATTTGGTATTTCGGGAAACTCTTGACCAGCTCGGTTGTATCGTGCGTTAATGTTGGCCAATAATATCTGCTTCGCATAACCTTCTTTGACAGAGCTCGGGGTCCAATGTGGCTGCCACAAGACCCTTCGTGAACTTCTCGCAAAATGTAATCCGCTTCACTGGGTCCTACACACCTTAAGAGGGGCTGAAGGTAGGATTTTCGGTAGAGAACACCTTGCTTGAGTGTGTATTTTAGCGATCTAGCGAGAAGTTTTCGAGCCTCGAGCTTGTCATCCGGCAGTTCCCCCTTCTCCAAATACTCTCGGATGTGAGTCATCCAATTTGGCTCGTCATTTATATCGCTCACTTCAGCTTCGTCAATGCTTCTGCTCTGGATGTCTTCGATTAGCGAACTGGATGAAGTAGATACGAGCTTACTTAAGGCATTAGCTCGGAGGTTCTGTCCTCTTGGAACCCTGATCAGTTCGAAGTACGAAAACGCCTACCTCGAGCTGTTGACTTTATCGAGGTATCGAGATATAATGGAGCCCTTCCAATATTATTGCAGGGACAAACAAAAAATTGCAATTATCTATACTATTATATAATAATTCTAGCACCTCAAAAAATAGAAGTGTAAACATTTTTTAATGTCTAAAATATTTTTATTTTTCCTAAAAATAGATATCCACAATACAGACTCGGGTTCGATACATGACTGATGCAATTTTTTTAATTCTACTTTTGAGTCTACTCTCACTCTGAAGCCCAATAGCTATTATTTAAACTAACATCTAATTATTATTTTTAATTTGCTTAATAAATTCATTCATATTTCATCACAACAATTTATATTTAATTTTTTCTAGCGCAACACGCTAGTGTATATATATATATATTAGGGATGGAGAAAGTATATATTTTTAAAATAATTAGTAGAGTTTATCTTTTTTAAGATAAATATTTTTGGCAGTAGGCATTAAAATTTACGGAAAGAGAATAAAATTATGACAGTTTATAATGTAAAACGAGACCTCTATATACCGAAGTGTCACATGCATATGCATTATTAGCTATTGTCATGAAATTAGACATGATATAACAAACAAAAGAAGCAGACTAAAGTACCTAATCTTTTTTGGTCTAGTATAGATGGATCAATAACGTACTAGCTGTTGTAAATATTTATTTATTGTGGACATTACTTATTAGGTAGGGCGTTTTACTCATGTATATATATACCTTGTATATCCTAATTATTGAATGGGAGATGAATGAAAACCCTAGCCTCTTTCAACCGTCGTCTCTTTTCTCCTCTCATTCTCTTCTTCTCTTTTCACTTTATAACACTAGCTAGGGTTATTGAATTACTACCTCCGACCTGTTTTATATTCTATCCAATCTATATATTATACATATCAAATAAGAGAACTCAATTCAAAAGATTAGTTTGTTAAGATAGGGAGCACATTTAATCTATATACCCCACATCAGATAGTTCTACCACCGATGTAAGACAATTGAATCCGTAATATTCGACCCCTTTTAAGGGCCAACGTTCTCGTTGGTCACAACTGGTTCTTTGCCAGGTTAAAGGCCAACATCCTCGTTGGTCACGTCCTCGTTGGTCACGGTTGGTTCTTTGCCATAAAGGCCAACGTCCTCGTTGGTCACTGCTGATTCTTTGTCCGAGGTCACTCGTTGTTCGAATTCTTTGCCCGATGTCACCACTCCGAGTTCTCGTTGGTCACGACCACGTTAGTCCGGATTCTTTGCCCGAAGTCACCACTCCGAGTTCTCGTTGGTCACGGCTACGTTAGTCTGGATTCTTTGCCAGGTTATCATTCTGTGGGTCACCAGTCCGAGTCGGTCCCAAACGTACACGTTGGTCACGGCGAGTTCGTTGCCCGGCCACCACTTCGAACCGTTTGGGTTCTCAATGAAAGCACCAATTGATACAGACCAAATAGGAAAATTCATCCAGACTAATCTGTCAGAAGAGAGAGCTCATTTAGTCGATATACCCCACATCAGATAGTTTTACAATCGATATAGGACAATTAAGTTCGTAACAATGTATTTACGTAAGATATAAAATATGTAAATATATCACTTGACAAATAATAATTATAAATTCATAAGGAGTAGTTGAAACGTTTATTTTCAATCCATACATACCCTATGAAGTATGAACCACACTTCACTTCACAAAAATCATATTAGAAAACTAGTACAAAGTTCCTCTCTCTCTTCTCTCTCTCTATATATATATATATATATGTGTGTGAAGCTTGTTGGTTCATCCATGGCTAGTCTCCTTCAACTACTGCTGCTCTCATCATATTTTGCAGCAACCGTTTACGCTTCGAATTTCAATCGAAGTAGCTTTCCTCCTGCGTTCATTTTCGGAGCTGCCTCTGCTGCCTATCAAGTATTACTAATTTATGTATTGCAAATTATATTCAATCAAATTAATTAGCACATTTGATTATTTTCTTTTGGTTATTTTGGATAATGTTCATGCAAATTATTGATTAATTTTTGTACGAGGGAGCTGCATCTGAAGGTGGGAGAGGGCCGAGCATATGGGATACTTTCACCCACCAATTCCCAGGTTTTAATTTCTTTTTTAGTGTTATACTCATGTGCTATTATCGAAAGTGTTTTTAGCGTGTTATAATACACCAACTTTATCACCTTTCATTTTTATCAATTAATATATTATTTTTTTGCAATTTTCTCATTGCCTTTCATTTTTGCTTAATTAATGTATTACCTTTTATTTTTTTACAATTTTTCAATCGACAACAATTCCAATTAAAATTAGTCAACGCTGGCCGCCAAACTTATCTTACGTGAGTTAGGTGGGTTGTAGCATACATGATGGCTTTTTACGTGAAATGAATTCATGTAAATGACGTCGTTTCACTCCAGCTTATTAGTCTTAATTTAACAAATTCCCAACGTCATTTTTTGGAACCGATTCACACAGAACTCAAAAGTTTCTACAATCACTGGCGTTGTCTGGGAGTACGAGATCGTGATCTAAAAGTCGTTCGTCAGTTAATTAGCGCTGGTCAAACCAATATGCGAGCATGGGTGTAACGACCCCGGACAAGAAATAAAAGGGAAATAGGTCCGTTGTCGTTACTGTATTGGGGTAGGGGTTTATAGTGACCAGAAAACTTAGAAACAAAGCGGAATTTAAGCGTGGCGATATGAACATAAATATTTTCTTTATAATAGCCTTGAATTCATCTTACATTCATAGTCTTTACATTACAACTTAATGAAACCTCTTTACTTATAAGAGCTATCTATCGCTCATAACTACGGCCTAGG
>JAOWBJ010132092.1:0-12870 GCA_028566335.1 Monarda citriodora | reverse complement strand
TTGAGAGCCCTAGAGCGCATCTTCAACTTCTTGAGATGCAGCGACCAAGAGCGTCTAGCTTGTGTCGCCTTTCAGCTAAATTGGTTCAGCGGATTTATGGTGGGATGCTAGAAGAAAGATTATGACTCCCGAACAAGTGGAGAATTTCACGTGGGAAAATCTCATGGATGCTATGTACGATAAGTATGTACCGAAGAGCTACCGGAAACAGAGGGAGGCTGAGTTCTACAGCCTCAAACAAGGAAGGATGTCGGTCACCGAGTATGACCGAAAGTTTTGTGAGCTGTCTCGCTTCGTACCGGATCAAGTGAATACGGCCGAGAAGATGGCTGAAAAGTTTTGCACGGGGCTAAGGCCCGATATCAGAATGCCACTAGCGAGCCACAGAGGGCTGTGCTACGCGGAGTCGCTCAGTCGAGCGCTAGATGTTGAGGCTGCTATGCCTAGCGAACAACCAGCATCCGTTCAAGGAGAGAAGTGGAAATGGAACGATAGTGGCGAAGGAAGCCTCAAGCGACCGTGGACAGGGCAACCACGCCCACCACTTCAAAGACCAGCGAATCCGCTCCCCTCGGCCAGAGCATCCGAGCGCCCGCTCCGTGCCCCCGAAGCACGCGCTTCCACGAAGGAGGATGTCAAGCGGACAGTAACACCTGCTACGCTTGTGGGAGGCCTGGCCACTACGCCAGCCAGTGCCCCAATCACCAAAACCGCCCGAACCCTGCGCCAAGGTTCACTCCACCATCGTAGTAGCTTCGTGCCATACAAGCGCAACCAGGGCCCGTCGCCCCTCTCCCTCCCCAAAACCAACAGTTTTGCCAGTTTCAGAGGCAGCAGAGCGAAGGGAAAGCAACAAGGCGATTTGGCAGGTATGGGAACTCTTCATGGCATGCCTATTATGATTTTGTTTGATATGGGAGTTTCACACTCTTTTATTTCTGAGGCTTGCTTAGATAACTTAGAACTGCCTACTGAACCCTTAAGACCACTTTTAAGCGTTGTTTCACCGGTAGGAGGGAGACTTTTTTCTGAATCGCCAATGCTTGAACCTCGAGATAACCTTAGGTTATCTTAAGTTAGTAGTGCGAAACCTTAGCGTAATGCTCCTAACTAGCATGAACGTTATCCTCGGAATGGACTGGCTAGAGGAGAACTATGCCACCATTCGGTGTAAAGAAAGAGAAATTTCGTTCCAATTTCCTAGCAAGGAGGCTACAGCGTTCCAAGGGATCTCAATGAAAGGTCGTAATGCAATCATTTCAGTAATCCAAGCGGAAAACCTGATAAGGAGAGGAAATCCGGCTTACCTCGCTTACGTGAGCGGGAACAAGGAAGAGAAGGACCACCCATGGGTAGAAGATGTCGATGTAGTGCGTGAGTGTCCAGATGTAATTTCGAACGAGTTTCCCGGGCTACCCCCGGATCGAAAGGTGGAGTACATGATCGATCTAGATCCCGGAGCGGCCCCAGTGTCCAAAGTGCCCTACCGGATGGCACCATAGGAGCTGGAAGAGCTCAAGGTGCAGCTACAAGAGCTGATGGATCTAGGATTCATTCGTCCCAGTGTTTCACAGTGGGGAGCCCCCGTATTATTCGTAAAGAATAAGGATGCATCCATGCGGATGTGTATAGATTACTGAGAGCTCAACAAGCTTACGTTAAAGAATAAGTACCCGCTCCCAAGAATAGATTACTTGTTCGACCAGCTTAGAGGAGCGAGAGTTTTTTCGAAAATAAATTTGCGCTCGGGTTATCACCAGTTGAAGGTGTGAGCGGAAGATGTTCCTAAGACCACTTTTCGAACCCGCTATGGTCACTACAAGTTTGTAGTTGTCCCTTTTGGCCTCACCAATGCCCCGACGGTGTTCATGGATTTAATGAAACGGGTGTTCCACCTTTTTGGACAAGTTTGTCCTTGTTTTCATCGATGACGTACTCATCTATTCGAAGAGTTCGAAAGAGCACGGAGAGTATTTGAGAGCGATTTTAGGCACGCTAAGAGCGGAAAGATTATTTGCAAAGTTTAGCAAGTGCGAGTTTTGGCTTAACGAAGTAATGTTCCTTGGTCATATCGTCTCGTCCAAGGGGATCCAGGTTGACCCCACCAAGATAGAAGCGATCCAAGGTTGGAAAGCTCCAACCACCCCAAACGAGATTCGAAGCTTCCTTGGGCTAGCAAGATACTACCGAAGGTTCATAAAGGGATTTTGCCGAATAGCAAGGCCGCTTGCCCAATTACTCCATAAAGGAGCGAAGTTTGAATGGACCCCGGAATGCGAAGCGGGTTTTCAAGTGCTTAAAGAGAAGTTAACCACTGCCCCTATCTTAGTGGTTCCCGAGCAAAATAAAGAGTACGTGCTTTACACCGACGTGTCCAAGAGTGGACTCGGTTGTGTGCTGATGCAAGACGGGAGAGTGATCGCTTACGCCTCGTGGCAACTTAAGCCTCACAAGCATAATTACCCGACCAACGATTCAGAGTTAGCTGCCGTAGTGCACGCTTTAAAGATTTGGGGGCATTATTTATATGGGGTGAGATGCGAGATCTATACAGATCACAAGAGTCTTAAGTATTTCTTCGAGCAAAGGGACCTCAATATGAGGCAAAGGAGATGGCTGGAACTGGTCAAGGATTATGTTAGGTAGCGGACGCCTTGAGCCAGAAGGCTTCATCCCAGTTAGGTAGTGTACTCACCGAAGCGAAAACGCTCGCAAGAGAGCTCGAGAAAATGAAGTTGGAGGTTTTACCCCCACCAACGACGGGAGCGGGAGTGATCGCTGTATTAACCGTAACATTAGATCTGAGAGAGCGAATAGTTGAGGCTCAAAGGAGGGGCGGGGTCCTTGAGAAGAAGCGAGCAAAAATAAGGATGGGAAAGCCCGGAGCGTTTCGGGAGGAAACAGATAATGCCCTCACGATGAACGGACGATTATGTATACCCTCGAACGAGGAGCTTAAGAGCGAAATTTTGAGTGAAGCGCACGATACCCCGTATACCGCTCACCCCGGCAACACCAAGATGTACCAAGATTTGAAAGAAAAGTTCTGGTGGGAAGGAATGAAGCGAGATGTAGTGGCTTACGTAAGAAAGTGTCTTGTTTGCCAGCAAGTAAAGGCAATGCACCAGCGCCCCTACGGAAAGTTGCAACCACTAGAGATTCTTGAGTGGAAGTGGGACCACATTGCTATGTATTTTGTAACAGGGCTACCCAAATCGAGAAGAGGGAAAGATTCCATATAGGTTATAGTAGATCGCTTGACAAAAATCGCTCATTTCCTTCCTATAGCGGTGACTTTTACTTAGGAAAAGCTCGCCAGTTGTACGTGCGAGAGACTGTCCGCTTACATAAGCTTACAGAGCGAGTTAGGGACCAAGCTAAATTTTAGCTCCCTTTATAATCCCCAGAGCGATGGACAGTCTGAGCGAACTATCCAGACGTTAAAAGATATGTTGATATCGGTGGTGTTTTACCAGAGTGGTCACTGGGAGCTAGTTTTGCCCTTAGTAGAATTTTCTTACAACAATTGCCACCTAGCGACTATTGGTATGGCTCCATTTGAAGCCTTTTATGGGAAAAACTGTAGATCGCCGCTCTACTGGGATGGAGTGGGAGAGAGAAAAGCGCTTGGCCCTTAAGCGATAAGCGAAATGATAGACACCATAAAGCAAATAAGGGTTAGAATGAAAGAGGCTCAGGATAGACAAAAGGTTTACGCTGATCGCAAGCGGAGCGAAGTCGAGTTCACGGTAGGCGACAAAGTTTTCTTGAAAGTGTCTCCACTTAAAGGAGTGATACGTTTTGGTGTGAGAGGAAAGTTGAAGCCCCGTTTCATTGGGCCTTACGAGATTTTAGGGAGGATAGACCCCGTTACCTACAGGTTGGCTTTATCGCCAAACATGAGTAATGTACATAATGTGTTTCATGTGTCTCAGCTCCGTAAGTATGTTTATGACCCAAGGCACATAATTCGACATGAGGAGATCGAGCTCGCTCCCGATCTAACTTACAAGAGTCGACCTGAAGCGATCTTGGATCGCAAGGTACCTCAGCATAAGAATAAGTCTATTCCTTCGGTAAAGGTTTTGTGGAAACACCAAGGCCAGGAAGAGGCCACTTGGGAGCTTGAAGAAAAGATGTTAGAGAGGTACCCCGAGTTGTTTGAGTAGATAAGCAAAATTTCGGGACGAAATTTCTTTTAAGGTGGTAGGATGTAATGACCCGAATTTTGAAAGTAATAAAATAAGCATTTCTGCTTCAAGGTTTCAAATACGATTTGTCTCTAAGGAGAAGGTTTCAAGTTATTTTGCATGATATCGTCAATGCGATGCACCCTGAGTGCCTAAAGTAGAAAAGCGAGAAATAATTATTGCTTTGAAAAGTTTAACAGTAAAAGAAAAGCTAAACGATTAAATGTTGGAAGCAATCCTCGAGTCGCTTGAGTCATTCCTTAGAATGAGAGTTTAAAAGAGTAGCGAGTCCGCTCCAAACAATTCAGAGTGGCTCAGAGTTTGCTTTGGTTATCAGAGAGCGAAGAACGAGTCCGCTCAAGCAAGAGGAAGTGGGTTGAAAAGCTAGCTTAAGTAAGTCCGCTTGAGCAAGCAGAAGCGAGTTGAAAAGCTCGCTCGCGGCGTTCAAGCGGAAAACGTGGATGAACGGATTCGTTATCTTCTGCCCCGAGAGTTCCAAAAAAAAAATCAAGGAGGTTTCAAGTGAGCAAGAAGGTTTCAAGCAATTTTCATAGCGAGCGAGTTCGCTCGAGATAGTCCGCTCGCGGAGCGGAGAGCGATGTCGGCAAGAGCCGACTCGAGAGGTGTGCCTAGAGCATTTATTATGTGTCAGTCAACTTTTCTGAGAACATGCCACAACCCTAGTTAACCAGGGTTAGATGTCCTTTTCTGCAAAAAGTCATTTCAGACGTTACTTTAATTCAAAAACATTTATTCAAAAACATTTATTTTAAAATAGTTATATTTCCTCCTCATTTATTTTATTCAACCCAGAAAGGGAGTAACACCCCTATAAATACACCCACCTTGGAACTTATTTTCTCACCTCACTGCAACTTCAAAACTTTTCTCAAAACTTAAGAGAGAGAGAGAGAGAGGAAGACCAAGAGTAAGGAAAAAGCCGAGAGTTTAATCTTTCGAAGGCCGGAGTTTCAAGGTAAACCCCAGCCTTTTCTTCAAATATCTAAGTATATGCAAGGCTTGGCCAGGAAACCTTTCTTAAGAACAAAAGATGGATTCCTATGTTTTTCACTGAGTTCCTGCTCACATTTAGTCTACAATCATTTTGAAGTTATCTTAAGCCCTTTCGTTTTTTCAACTGTCGTGACATATGTTGAGTAAAGCTAAGCCAAAATGGGTTTTCTACTAAGATGTTTCTTTAGCCAAATACTTCTTTTGAAAAGATTGGAAAGTTCTGTTTTCTTTTAAAATCGTCCTTGTAGCAGGAGAATAAGTATGGATATTCTGTTAGGAGTCGTCCCCCAAGATAAGGCGAGTTAGCTAGAACGAACTAGTGAGTTAGCTAAGAATATGTTTCTTATGAGTATCTTCGCTCTTGTCTTCTTGAGGAAGTTTAAAGGAAGAGCAGGGAACGTGATCAAGAAGCGACCACCACCTGAGCAGCCAAAGGTGGGCTTTCTAAACTAAAGTACCCCAAGCGGGTTAAAACCCTCGAGCGACCAGTCGCAAAGTGGATTGTCTTTTAAAGCGAGTTTTCACAGAGCGGACTTCTAAGTTGCTCTCTTTTAAGTTGTTATGATGTGATGATGATGTTATGAGGTTTCATAAGGCCTATTTGCCGGCTGTGTGCCAAGGTTTCATGATACAATCGGCTCGTGCATGTGTTGCTCGGGTGAGTGCACTAGGTTCCCTTTGCTCAAGCAAGCGATCGAGGTTCTAGGTGAGGGTGGCCACCCTCCCTAGATCAGGTTATTAAGGGCAGATATGGAAAATGCTTCAAAGTAAAGGTTTCACGAGCCAAGGCTCAACGGTTTCACTGTGTTATTTATATCAAGTTGTTATTCCTTTGTTTTGCAAGTGATTTCGGGAAAAGTGTCCATTGAGTGCTTTAAAATACTCAGCCCTGTACGCATTTTCCCTGTGTGCAGGTTGAGCAGGTCATGGTCGAGATGGAAGCGGTGGCGAGCGGGTTTTGATGGAGCGGTTTCGTAAAAAGGCGCTTGGTGGTACAAGTCCTCACACTTGTATCCGTCAGTTTTGCTCATAAGGATCTAGTTGTAGATCTATTTCGCTCATAAGGGTCTGGTTTTAGAGCCTTATCCATCCCTATATTTGTTGTCAGATCCCCTTTTGTTGTTGTATCTGCATAGCCCATAGACGGACATTCTTTGTAAAGCAGAACAACTGTGGGACCCCTGCCCACAGCCAGACTGCTCCCCGTGTTCAGCTTCTGTAGCCAACAAGCGCCTGGGATGGGCTTAGCCTCCGTTTTCGACCTTTAGATCATGTTTTTGTTTTCAAAACATTCATAAGTAATGAGATTGCTCAAGTTATTGAATTCGCTTCCATTGTACTTAATCACTTGTTCTAATTTTACTTATCCAGTTATCCTTGTAAGAGTAACACAAACGTTTGAGTAACAAGCTATGATGAAAGTATTTTCAAAGAGTTTCCTTTATTATTCACAAGCAACTTACCAGTTCGATCGACCAGGATCAAAGTCCCCGAGCGGACTCTTTCAAGGATATAAATATATTCTAAGGCTTTCAATGAATTCACTTTCAAAGAGAATAACTTCGAATGAGTCTTTAAGATGAAACATCGAGCAATTTACCTAACTCGCTCAGCACGAAATTTCCGCTTGACCCAAGGGTTTTCTGCTTCTTTGATTTTACTTCGACACGTGGCGACTCTCTGGGCCCAGTTTCCTTGATCCGGGTCCGGCTCGTTACACTCCATGACTCCACGATCGGAGCAGTTACTCCACAACGGATTCGTAGGTTGGGCTCAACCGTTCGGTTGGGCCCGGCTGGCTTGTAGGCCCATTACGTTAGTATAAATATCTAGTGTATTATGAGAAGGAGATCTTAGACACTCTTGTATTCCTGCACTTACTAAAGCAATAAACACACTCCCCCTTTTTCCCGTGGACGTAGATCTAATTTAGTAGATTGAACCACGTAATGCTTTGGTGTTCTTTATTTGTGCATTATTGTTTCTATCCTTCTACAAATTCGGGGTCGATCACTGGCACCGTCTGCGGGAATTTAAAAATCTGTGATCTACAAGTTTTAGGTGGATAAACAATGGTGGTCACCCGATCAAACACCAACCATGCAAACAATGGCAGAGGAGCCGGGCATAGTCGTCGGCAAGATAAACGCCCGGCTCGCGGCATGATCTTTGGGGGCCTCAAAACCCTCGATGAGCAAGGCAACACCCTGGGTCCCGAGGAAAGAGGACCCGAGCATTCCCGCTCGCGAAACCTGATCTCAATGAGGTTGTCCAAAATTTTCTGGACGAACGACATGTGGAGTTCATGGAGTTTCTCCGCCAGGGACGAGATCAGCCGCGGAATCAAGAAGGAGAAGCCGAGGCCATGTCCCGGATACCAAATCCGGAGAGGTCACCTCCTAGAGCAGGTAGCCAGGGGCATGAAGCTCTCCAAGACAATCCTCCTACTCCCCCTCCCAGGTCATCACATTTCCATGGTGAACACCATGGAGGAAATCACTTCTCCCGCAGATCCCATGTCTCGGCGGCCAATCACTAAGGGGGTTCGAGATCTACGGAGCTCTCCGAACACCCTTCTCGGATGACATCGTCCAAACACCCTCCCCAACAACTACCGGGTTCCACCGATGTCTTATGACGGACTTGCTGACCCCCATGATTTCTTGGAGAGATATCAATACAATATGATGAACCAGCGTCTGAACGAGGTTCATATGTGTAAGTTATTCCCCGAGCTGCTCATTGGAAATGCTCGGAGATGGTTTAATAGCTTGTCCCATGGCAGTATCAAATCGTATAACAACTTGATGGCGGCTTTCCACCGCAGTTTCTTCCAAAAGGCAGAGTCCCGGGCCACCTCGGCTTAGCTCCTATCCATTCGACTGGGTCATGATGAAAAGATTAGCGACTTCCTGACTAGATTCAATCAGGAATGCCTGCAGGTTGATGATATCAATGACCTGCTCGTCATCTCGGCGTTTCAGAATGGCATTCTGCCGGGAGCGCTGTACAAAGAACTCGTCAAGTGCAACCCGCAGACGACACTAGAGATGTGGCGTATTGCAGACCAGTTCGCTCATGCAGACGAAGCGGACAGAAGGAAGAGGACCTTGGATACTGCCCAAGGCGAGAAAAGGAAGAATGACGACCGCGGCGATCACGATCGAGGTCCACAAAGTGCCTTTGAAAGGCTACAACGTGGACCCATACAATCCAGGCCGGGGTGGCCAATATGCTTGTCCACAGAGTGTTCGAGGATACCGGAGCCTCAGTAAGCATCCTATTCAAGGGATGCTTTGATAGGTTGGAGGTTGATGTTGCTCGGTTAGCGCCTGCCTCGCTACCACTAAATAGTTTTGTCCAGGAAGACACCAGTTCGAAGTGCATTATCAACCTACCAGTCACGGTAGGGAAAGCTCCGACCAGCTCGACGACAGTAGTGCAATTCTTCATCGTCAAGGCACGCTCCCCCTACAATATTATTCTAGGGCGGAACTGGCTGAATGCGGTCAAGGCGGTGTGTTCCACGTACCACCTGACAATCAAAATCCCGACCAAGGGAGGGATCGCATCTATCCAAGGTGATCAGAAGAGAGCCAAGGAGTGTATACAGATTGCCTTGCAAGGTGTCGAGTCCCCAGCTCGGCATCAGCAAGCATAGCAATCACAGCAATCTAAGGAGCCAGAGAAAGGGCCCTCTACGCCGAACTCGATGGAAGTCCAGTTATACGAAGACGACCCTGCCAAAACCATCAAGGTCGGTTTCGCTGTGGAACCAAATATCCGGAATAGGGCCATCTAACTCCTTAGGTCGCATAGAGATATGTTCGCGTGGTCGCCCCTCGACATGACCGGGTATCGCCGGACATAATCACTCACCGCCTCAACATTGACCCTAAAGTCAAACCGGTGAGACAGAAGCAGCGGCTCTTCGCGGCGGAAAGAAACCAGGTGATACGAGACGAGGTCCAACAACTGCTGAAAGCACATATCCTCTTCGAAGTCAAGTATCCGACCTGGATAGCTAACCCTGTAATGGTCAGGAAGGAGGGCGGAGGATGGCGGATATATATAGATTACACTGACCTCAACAAGCCCTGTCCCAAAGACTGCTATCTGCTCCCAAACATCGATAAGAAATTTGAAGACTTGGTTGGTTTCGAAATCTTTAGCTTCCTAGACCTGTACAAGGGGTACCACCAAGTACTAATGAACGAAGAAAATGCTTCAAAAACGGCCTTCATCACTGACTTCGGCATCTTTGCATACAAGAATATGCCCTTCGGCCTGAAGAACGCAGGGGCTAACTACCAACGAATGGTGGACAGACTATTCCGACACCACATCGGCAAAACTGTCAAAGTATATGTTGACGACATAGTCGTCAAAAGCAAGGTAGTGTATTCCTGCATCGCCGACCTCCATACAACCTTCGAAGTGCCCCGAACAGCCAATCTAAAACTGAACCCCCAGAAGTGCACGTTCACGGTACAATCTGGAAAGTTCCTAGGCTGTCTAGTTTCAAAGGATGGACTCAAGGCCACTCCGTCAAAAGTAAGAGTTGTTTAAGAAATGGTTGTGCCGAGATCCGTTCATGATGTACAAAGCTGACGGGATGCCTGGCCGCACTGAGCCATTTCCTTTCGCAAGCCGCGGAGAAACAATTGTTGTTCTTCAAGGTGCTGAAAAAAGCCCCCAAGTTCGAGTGGGGTGCAGAGCATGTAAAAGCCTTTGAAGACCTTAAAAGGTACTTAGCTGAAACACTTTATCAATGCCAAAAGATGGAGAGCCACTCTCATTATACCTCGCGGCATCAAAAGAAACAATCAGCGCCGTGCTTGTACGAGAGGAAGATCGGCATCAGCACTCCGTCTACTTCATTAGTCGAGCCTTAAAGGGACCGGAAACAAGATATCAGCCAGTGGTGAAGGCCGCTCTGGCCTAAGTAGATGCAGCTAGAAGACTCCGACCCTATTTCCACGCTCATACTATACAGGTCCTCACAGACCTTCCACTCCGGCAAGTCGTGACGAAAGCTGAAGCCTCCGGCTTGATAGCAAAGTGGGCGATCGAACTAGGAGAACACTCAATCGAATTTTGTCTGCGCAAAGCTATCAAAGGACATGCCTTTGCGGACTTCCTAGTCGAAGCCCGACTAAGAGACGAGCCACCACTCTTTTTCGACGAATGACGCAAAAACTAACATACCAGAAGCAGAACCTCGAGACTGTTGGCAGAGGTATGTTGATGGCGCCTCGGGTAAGGCTGGAAGCGGAGCCGGGGTCCTACTCATCGCCCTCGACGGCCATGAAGTGACTTATTCACTTCGATTCACTTTTCCTACTACCAACAATGAAGCGGAATATGAAGCTCTCATCTCAAGACTTCGCCTAGCGCAGAGCCTCAAAATCCAATCCCTAAAGGTTCACAGCGACTCCCAAGTCATTGTTGGACACGTCATGGGGACAAGTGAAGCTAGAGGAGAGAAGATGCGGAAATATCTAGAGAAGACCCGGCAGCTACAACGGGCCTTTTCATACTTTAAGATAGTTCGTATCCCCTGGAGTCAGAATGACCGATCCGATGCCCTCAGCAGACAGGTGTCACCGTCAAGTTCATCCATGGTTGAGGAGATAAAGCACCGCAGTATAGAGGAAACAGAAGTCAGTACCCTGGTCGCAATCGAGCCAATCTGGATGACACCGATCCTCGCCTACTTGGGGAAGGCAAACTTCCTAGTGACAAACTCGAAGCCAGGAAGCTGCTCTATCAATCTATGCGTTATGAATTGAGGCAAGGCGTCCTTTATAGGAAGTCTTACATGCAGCCCTTACTGAGGTGTTTAAGACTGGAAGATGCGGACTACGTGTTAAGGGAACTACGCAAAGGGTCATGCGGCAGCCAGATCGGCGGTAGAGCGTTGTAAGCACGCACAGCCTTGGTAGTCAGAAGGCTGGAGGAAGAAGTGAGGTCATCAATAGCCTTCCGGTGTGCGACCGGAAGAAGTAGTAGAGGCAGATTCCATCTTCTGCCTCTTCGGCTCCAGCTCCTCAAGGTGAGGAGTCAAGCGGGGCTGGGGCTGGCTTTTCTTGCCCTTGCCCTTCTCCTTGCTAGAGCCAGCCTGACCACTAACGTCCCGCTCGAAAAGAGACATTGAAAATCACACAAACCAGTTAGCAAGTCCAGAGGCAAAACAATATAAGTTAGCAGGAAGTCAGCTCGGTCCTCACCCTTCTCGACCTTGGCAGAAGTGGCCGGACTAACACCCGCTTGGGCAAGCTCAAGCTCGGCATACTCCTCAGTAACGAGGCATATTTTAACTAGCTCTTCCTCGAGCTCGCCCAAGTGTTTCGACGGGGCCGGGGTATGGGCCCACTTCGCCAAGCGAACTCCGGAGCACCCGTACCAGCGTAAAAGAAAAAGCGGGATTGCCAATTCGAGTGCTTGGACTTCATCTTGGCAGTAAACTTCAGGGCGGGGCTGGTGTAGTACTAAGACCCCGTCTTCTTGAACTGAAGGAACATTAGCACTACGTCTAGGGTCAGAGGCTTCCCTAGGCGAGACACCTAGACAGCCAAGGCCTTGAGGTGCCGAAAAGAGTTGGGTTTAGTTGGCCAAGAGGAAGTTCATACTTCCTAAGGAGTTCAACAAAAATGGGGCACAGAGGAAAACGAAGGCCACATTCTAAACTGGCTTTGTAAACGGTGCAATAGCCCGCCGGCGGCTGATCAGCCCTACCATCAGCGGTGGGGGTAATGGCATGGAAGTCAGGCGGGAAAAAGAAAGGATGGGCTAAGGATTCTATAACATCTATGTCGATGGGGGAACATAACTCTTCCACCGTGGGATCACCGATGGCCGAGTCCGAGATACCTTGGAAACCCTAGTTCTACCCTCTAAGTCAATACAAGAGGAAGACATAACTTACTTGTGTGATAGGAAGATGGTGGTGGTGTTACGCTGGAAGGGAAGGAAACACGCCGGAAGAGTCGCCGGAAAAAATTTGAGGAACTTGGAGAGAATATGCAGAAGAGTGTGGAGGAAGAATAATGATTTGAAAATCGGGGGAAAAGACTCTTTTTGTTTAAACTCATGAGCCGTTTAGCCTTCCCGATAAAGTGCACCCAGCCGAAAAGTCGTAATAATTATAGTTCAGGCACGTGTCACGCGCCCCCGAGCGATTTCTCACCTTCACCTCGGCCATATCATCCACTCTGGCTCACCTCGGAAATCAAGCTCCCAGACTTCCGGACTTCGTTGTTGCCTCACTTTTCGGAGGGGCTCTGATGGGGTACGACCCAACCGCTAAGCCCAGTTAGGAGGCCCAATGGACTTGGGCCCCGTAATAACAAGTCCTTGAGCGTTTTCGACCCGCCCTAGCTACTAATGAGTTCGGCAATGCACTTCAGTCCAGCTCCAAGCGGCAGGCTCAAAGCGGGTTCAGCCCGTCTTGCATAGGCACTCTGGCAAAAGAAGGAGCCCCGCACCTCGGCCCAGCCGAGGTGGTGTGTTAGTAAATTTCCAAAGCCAGGTGTTTCCAGAAAATTCGCTATTACCATCTCCTATTGTCGGTGGTTACACCGGATCATCCCTAATCTACCCATGATCCCCGCTCATCCCCTCCATTACTCCACGATCGGGGCAGTTACTCCATAACAGGCTCATG
>JAOWBJ010131574.1:0-12890 GCA_028566335.1 Monarda citriodora | reverse complement strand
GAGTAATAGTGTGAACGAGACATCACAAATGGGAAAGCGTTGGCTTAGGAAACTTTTCATTGTGGTTTGTTTGGCGATCTTTTGGAAGCATTTTAAGGTACTAGTTTTCCTAGTTGTTATTAGATACTCCATGACAGCATCCTTGGAGATGGCTATAATTTTGTTTCTGTTTTCTGCAAAACTATCCTTGCTGATCTATGGAAACCTTTTTCTTTCAGCTGTTGATAAACCTCGTCTCTGTTCCTATGTGAAAATCTGCTAGCATTATCATCCCTTTTCTTTTATGCTTATGATGATGACTCTACTTGTGCAATTTTGCAGAACTGCGAAGCTCTCGTGAAAGCATACGAGATGAACCCGATCATCCATTTCCCACTCTACACCCTTGTAGTTCCTCTGTTACTGGTTTTTAGTCTCTGGAAAACTAGGAGAAGCTTGAATTCGAGGTCCTCACAGTAAGAAGCAGCATTTGAGTCAAATTTTGACGAGTTACCACAAAGTATTCTCCTTTTCTACTTGGCCCTGAATTTACGGTGCAATTGCTCTTTTTGAAAGGCAAACAAAAGTAATTTTTATTGAGGGGTATGTTAATCAAAAAGATTAACAAGCAAGAGAGTTACATCACTAGATTATAAAGATTAAAGGAGCTCCAATCTGCCCAACTAATATCCGGAAAATTAGCTCGACTATTAATCCAAAGAAAACTAAGAGATTTGATTTCTCCGACGATGTGATCTGTAACGAGCCTCCCATCGTTGAAGATGGTATCGTTTCTGCAATTCCACAAGGCCCAAAGGGTGGTGAGCGCGACTAGATGAATCACCTTTTTCCATCTCTTGCTTCCTCTTTGCCTTTTATGGATGGAGAGGAGGTCCGAAGTCTCGAGGAAGGTTATGGGGCGGATTCTACACCATCGGGATATCGCATCCCACACTTGTTCTGAACGGGGGCAGGAGCCAAGGAGATGCTCGGC
Source organism: Monarda citriodora (assembly GCA_028566335.1). Taxonomy (NCBI): domain Eukaryota; kingdom Viridiplantae; phylum Streptophyta; class Magnoliopsida; order Lamiales; family Lamiaceae; genus Monarda; species Monarda citriodora. The sequence continues at coordinate 11,917 of JAOWBJ010131574.1, read as the reverse complement.
AGTCTCTTCGGCAAGATGGCAGAATGGACACGTAGTGGTTAGGGAGGAGATACCCCTGGAGACAAGGTTTGTGGTTGTAGGTAAGCCATTATGTAGTATCCTCCAAGCTAGAAAGTTCACTTTTTGTGGTGCCCAGTTATTACAGTCCAAAGGTGAGGGAGGGCCTGGGCAGAGGTGAATTTCTATGAGATTTCGAATGCTTTTCACGGTGAAGGAGCCCGTAGGATTGAGTTTCCACCTCCAACAAGGTCTGGAGTCTGAAATGGACGAGCTAGGCTGCGCTTGGAAGAGGTCGGAGAGGTTGATTCCGAGGCGAAGGAGATCTTGATCGATCTTCGAGATTTGTTTCCACGGGCTAGCGAGTGAGGATCGAGGGATGAAATCGGGGTTTCCGACATTTTGATGGATTGCCGTGATAATTCTGCTCCACAAACTGGAATTGTCCGTTTTTAGCCTCCACCACCATTTAGCGAGCATGGACAAGTTTAGGGCTTGTAGTGATCCAAAACTGAGTCCACCATATTCCTTTCCGATTGTGAAATGTTTCCATGCTACCCACTTCATTTTTGAATGATCTTGGGTGTCGCCCCAAAAGAAGTTTCTTCTTATCCTTTCGAGGGATTTAATGACTCCGAACGGAGCCTTGAAACACGAGAAAAAATATGTTGGAAGGGAGTTGAGGACTGATTTGAGTAAAGTAATACGTCCTCCAAAGGACACCGACTTAGCCTTCTAATGCGAGAGTTTAGAATTGAACACATCCAGAATAAGCTGCCAATTTTTTGCGAGATTCATGTTGCATCCCACTGGAAGGCCGAGGTGAGTAAGAGGGAAGGTCCCTCGAGAGCAGCCAAGTAGTTCTGCAATGAATTGGACTTGATGAGCGTCCACTCCAATGCCGAAGATGCTGCTCTTCCGGTGATTAAATCTGAGTCCGGTTGCTAGAAAAAAACATCTCAGAATGCGCTTGAGTGTAATGGCGTTTTCCAATGACCAATTTCCCACGAAGACGATGTCGTCGGCGTAAATAAAATGAGAAAGAGTGAGGGTCGGGGAGCCAAGAACCACGCCTTTAAAGAGGCCAATATTCCATGCTTTCCTCATGATGCTTGTGAGAGCCTCCATGGCTATAACGAAGAGGAAAGGGGATAGTGGGTCGCCTTGTCTTAAGCCTTTTGAGCAATAGAATTCATGTGTCGGAGAGCCGTTAACGAGAACAGAAGCTCTGGCTGATCGTACTGTGGAAGAGATCCAGTTTCGCCATTTTGGTGAAAAACTCATTTGAACGAGTATGGAATCGATGAAGGACCAGCTGATTGAATCAAAGGCTTTCTCTATGTCTACTTTGTAGAGAAAGGATTCCTTCTTCTTTTTCTTGAACCACGGAATGAGTTCGTTAATGGAGAGGGGGCCATCTAGAATGCTTCTTCCTGCAAGAAAAGCGGACTGCTCTTCGGAAATAAGTGTGGAGATAATTGGCTTTAGTCTGTTTAGGAGTACCTTAGAGACGATTTTGTTGAGGATGCCTATGAGACTGATGGGACGATAGTCCAGAAGGCTTCCCGGATCCCTGTCTTTAGGAATGAGAGCAATGAAAGATGAACTACAGCCTGGATAAAGGGACTCTTCGTGATAGAGTTTATTAAAGACATTGATCAGGTTGTCTTTAAGGAAAGGCCAGAATTTGGTAATGAAATGCATATTAATACCGTCTGGACCAGGAGCTTTGTTGCCATCGCACGCGAAGACAGCTTCCTTGATTTCCTGAATCGAGAAAGGCTTTACAAGCTCCGAAGCATCCTCCGGACTGACTTTGCGGAGGGACGGACATGTCAGCGTTGGTCTCGATAAGAAAGGCTCCGAGAATTTGGCTGCGAAGAACGAGTGGATGTGATCCTTAATCAACGGGGGATCCGAAATCCATGTGTTGTCTATGCGGACACCGTGTATTCGGTTGTTGCTGATGTTGGAATTTATCACGTTATGGAAGAACTTGGTGTTCTCGTCACCTGCTTTTGCCCAACGAATCCGTGACTTCTGTTTTAGGTCTTTTGCCTTCATAGAGTCGTGGTTGAGGATGAAGAGTTTGCATGAATTTCTTTCTTCGGCTTCCGATTCTGTGAGGGGTCTGTCCTCGGCAATTATGTCCAGGTTTTCCAGCTTACTTATGGCCATTCTGAGATCATGATTCAGGTTTGATTTGAAGGTGGAAACCCAGGACTTCAAACGATTTTTTAACCACTTGAGCTTAACTTGGAAACCGAGGTCCGGAGGTCCCTCGAACTGAAAGTCAGCCAGCCAGCTTTCGACCATTTCCTTTGCACCGGGAAGATCTAATCAGGAGTTAAAGATGCACGTGGGGCGTTTACGAAGTCCACCTGAATCGTTGATAGGAGGATAGGGCAGTGATCGGAGGCGAGGTTGGAGAGTGTCATAGCCGAAGCTTCCGTCCGGGTGTCATGGAAGTCTCGGCTTACAAGAAAGCGGTCCAGCTTGCTCATGTTGGAGCCATTATCGGCAATATAAGTGTATTTCCGGCCAGCCATATTGTACTCGAGAAGGTCCGCTTGCGAGATGAAACTGTTGAAGTAAGAGGCATTTACCGGCGAGAAGTCCGAATTGTGTCTTTCTTCTGGTCCTCTAACTTCATTGAAGTCACCAAGGAAGATCCACCATCCTGGAAGGGATGCGTGTAATAGCAGTAGATTGCTCCAAAGGTTTCTTCGGTCAATGGGGTCATTCGGTGCATAGATGTTGACGATGTTAAGAGGTGTGTTTGAGGAGATTAAGTTCCCTGAAGTGAGGAGATAATGTCTGTTGCTCTGAGAGTGCAAGACGTGAAAAAATGTAGGATCCCAAACTGATGCTAGGCCTCCCGATCGACCTGTGGATTCGACCTCCATACTTTTGAAACTAGATCTGCCCCAGAATCTACCAACTTGGTTGTGGAAGTTCGAAGAGAACTTCGTTTCTTGTAGCGCAAGAAAATGTACTCCATGCGAGGTTACGAGGCCTCTGACCCAATCGGCTTTGGTAGAGCCGTGTGCGCCTCTAATATTGAGCGACAGAATGTTCATGAGGAAGTAGTGGAACACCTTTCTCCATTGATAGCTTCAATAAGAATGTCTTTGGAATTTTCTAGGTTAAAACCTAGTTGGGAGCCCAGATTGATAGTGTGATCAATTTCCGAGGCATGGTTTGGGTCGGAGAGAGGGGTTGGTGGAATGGGAGAGGAGACAGGTTGGGAGTTCGAGGGAATGGGGTTGAGGGGAGGAGTGTTGAGATCAAGATTAGGAGAGGAGACAGCGGGTGTGGAGAAGTCGGCGGGAGTAGTGTGGGAGAAAGGGGGGTCCTTGAACGGCGTGCTCTCTTTCTTGAGCGGCCAGTTAATGCATGGTCATTTATGGTCGAATGCTCGTTGAATTGGAAAACAGGGAATGAGTTGTTATGGAGTGGGGCATTAAAGGCAGGAGTGGAAAAAGCACTCAGATTGTCGGTAGGGTTTTGCACGCCATGCAAGCTTTGCATGCTATTGAATGAGGTGTTGGGAATCGAAGGGTTGGTCAGGATAGCAACGTTCTGGGGGAAAGTCGAGGGGACGGCTCCGGAGGGGTTTGGGTCGGGAGTCTGTTGGTTGCCGGGATCGTGGGTGTCTTGTGGAGGTGAGGAAAGTAAGGGTTCGGGATCGTGGTCCTCGACGGGAGTGAGGGAAGGAGAGGCCCACGGAAGAGTTGAGGAAGGAATGGGGGTTTCTGAGACCCTGACTTGGAATGATAGATGCTTCCATGTGATGTGTACTGCCTCATCAACTGTAGATTTAAATGATGGAAGAAGACAGCGGATAGGTGGGGAAGAAGAGTCGAGGGACTCCGGCACTTCTGTCTTAGAAAGGACTTTTCCGAATCTTGCAGCGATCGAATTGTAGAAATCTTTGTTGCGGAGAAGTAGAGGAGCTCCGTGGACTTGAATGTCAGCCAAACGACCATGGTTGATAACCTGGCCATTCCAGATTTCCCGAGAAGCGATCTGTGGGACAGAGGAGGAGTCGCAATAGTTCAGGAAGGAAGTGGTCTCTTCCGTAGAAGAAAGAACGACGGGGAAACTGAGGCCTCCGATGTGATGTAACGAAGCTGATGGGAATCCGCCTTGTGCGATAGATAGTCTGAACTGATTGAAGGAAGCTAGATCTTTAATCTCGACTACCACTGCCTTAGCGATGTGGTTTTGAGGGAAGGGAGATTCCACTCCGCAGTAGTTGATGATTTTTTGATTTGTGACTGAGCCTCCGGTAACCGCATCTTTGTAGGAGAAGTTGGATCTTTGAAAGGTTGTGGGGGAGATTCTGGTCTGGTGGGTGTGGTCGTTGCTGGCCTTATGAGTGTGGTGCTGAGGCCCCGGAGACTGGTTGATTCTCCTTTTTTGTTTGTCGTATTTGGCCGGAGAGACTGAGATAGGGATACCAGAGATTCTTGCTTGGTTGAGAGCTTCAAGGCTCACAGTATGGCTGCCCTTGTCTTCCATTCTGATGAACCCAAATCTTCTACCTCGAACGTCTTTTTTCACGGCGACATAGGCATCTCTGATGGGGCCTATGCCTTGAAAAGTCTTCCAAAGTATATTGCCGGTGACGCCCTCCGGAAGATTTCCGACGAAGTAGGTAGTGATAGAGGGGACGTGGAGTTGTCTGTCTCGTTTCCTTCTTCTGGTTTGGACCTCCGTCCAGCCATTGTCTCTCTCGCTGGAATTCTTTGTCTCTCTCGCGCTCGCCATCTCTCTCCAATCGTTGAGTTAATTATTGAATTATGTTGAAGTCTTCGATTTGTAATACATCGAATTTGTAACATGCTACCTCCATCTCATATTAATTGATTTCATTGACTATTGGACGCATTTTTACCGAAACTTAATATGAGTTTTTAAATATCACTTTGAAATAATTTTTCTTTTAGAGGTAAAATGAATGTTATAGTATCCCGTAAAAAAAATCAAAATGATATTTTAAAACTCATACTAAGTTTTAGTAGAAATACATCTAAAAGTCAATGAAGTCAATTAATATAAGATGGGTTACATATTAGTAGTACATATAACTTGAAATACACTCCCTTTAAGAAAGCCTTATTAGGGGATGAAGGGCGCAACCTACCCTTTAATTAAAGTATCCATCCGTCTCGCTAATACTGACACACTATTCTTTTTGAGTCATCTTACTAATATTGACACATTTCTAATTTTGGTAACCTTTTACAAGGTAAAAGACTCATATATCCTTAATAAAATCCCTTATAAAATACTCAACACGCTAAAAGACACATATACCTTTAATGAAATCCCTTATACAAAATACTCAACTCTCTCATCTTAATTTTCGTACCGAAAAAAATAATTTCAATATTAACGAGACAGAATGAGCATCTTATACTATCATTTATATTCCAAAAATATTCCATTTGTTAAGTTTTTGTTGATAGTGAAAGAACCTCAAGTAAAGCTATTTCTTCTCTCTCTATTCGACCACATTAATATATAAAAAAAACAAGAAATTAATATGAAGTCCACTAATCATTAATAATATTTATTAACTGTATAATAAATATAAAACGACCTTAATATTATTATTATGGTCGGCTACAATATAGCTGTGTACGTGACTATTTGTTCACAATTTCCACAATGGTTCGCAAGTTGACCTATTTGATTATCAGTCCGGCTTGGTCTCAAAAGTCGGATCGGGCCGTGCTCGGTAATCGTAGCTTTAACTAACCTTTCGTGATCTCTGAATATTTGAGGAAGAAGCAAAGAGAAGGAAAGGATTGACTGAAGAGGGTTCGGCAGAAACAAAAGAATGGATAAGAAGGAGTTGCAACAGATTGAAGAAGCTTCATTTTTCTGTTATTGTATAACTGTGTAACGGTTGTTTAGTTAGGAAGTAACCAATAGTGTTGTGCTGATGTGGAGTTAGTTATCCAATTAGATAGAAGGCGGTTATTAATCAAGTAGTATTTAAACATTATATTCACTATTTGTACACTTGAGTTTTGCAGAAATGCAATCAGAAAATCTCTTCAAACTTGTGTTGTTCTTTGATTTCTCTTTTACTGCTTTCACATTCTCTTCAAGATGGTATCCAGAGCCAGATTGGGCTAGTTTTTTTTCGTTCCAGTTGTGTTTCTTCTTCGATCTACGGACTTGGCATATTCGTTGCTTTCCGTTTTGATCCTTGTTTTTCTGAGTTTTCTTCAAATCAACATGGAATCTCGCACTGCTACTCGAGTTGTTCTTCCGCAATTTCATCAAATCCAGCTAAAACTTGATCGCTCAAACTATGCGTTTTGGCGACCACTTGTGTTTTCGACTGTTCGTGCTTAGGTTTTGACGATCTCATCTCACCAATGGCAACTTCGCCATCACCGCTTCTTCCTTCTGGAGCTGAGGATGAACCAGTGCCGAATCCAGATTTTGTGAATTGGATTCGTAGAGACCAATGTCTCTACAATTGGATGCTTGCTTCGATTGATGAATCGATGCTAGAACATGTGCTACGGTGTAAAACATCTCGGGAGATCTAGAACACGCTTGAGACTGTATTACAATCTCATTCAAAAACTCAGATTGCACACAATGAAGCCAGTTGCAAACAATGAAGAAAGGATCAATGTCAATGAAGAATTTTTCCTCAAGATGCGGAGTGTAGCTGACCAGCTAGCTGCTATAGGCAAGTTTGTGGATGATGATGAGTTAGTGATGTACATATTAGCAGGTTCTGGTCCAGAAAATGAGCCTCTCATTTGCAACACAATGCAACACCGTGGGCATCCAGATCTGTAGGAAATTCAACTTGCGTTTCAAGCCTTTGAAACGCGCCTTGCTCAACAACACAAGTCCTTGTTTGAACACTCTGCAAGTCTTGCTTATGCACGAGGTCGGAATGTTGGTGGTTCTAATTAGAATATTGGAAGAGGATCTACTAGATATAATGGTGCAAATGGTCGAGGACAACAGTCACCTGGTTTTACACAAGGCAGAGGTGGATATTCTCAGGGCAGAGGTAATGGTAAGCCTAACTTTGGTAAGTCTCTTATGTGTCAATTGTGTGGAAGGTCAGGGCATGTTGCTTTGAAATGTTTTAAACGCTTTGATGTGCATTTTACTGGTAATGCATCTCAAACTTCTGCCTTAAACAATGCTGGAAACACTAATCAGTTATCTCCCCCGCAAGCTTTTATGTCTAATTTCTCCCCTGGGCCTGAGGTTCAGTCTGGTGTTATTGATGGAGAGAGCTGGTTTGTGGATAGTAGAGCAACCACTCATATTACTAATGACATGAATAATCTGGCTATTAGCACTGAGTACAATGGGAATGAAGGACTTGTGGTTGGAAATGGTAATTCAATTTGTATATTTTCTACTGGTTCTTCCTCCTTGTCTGTTCCACACTTGTCTGTTCCAAACTCTTCCTCACATGCTGCTTTATCTCTTATGCTTAACAACATATTATTTGTTCCCCATATTACCAAAAATTTACTCAGCATTTCTCAATTCACAAAAGATAATAATGTAGTTATTGAGTTTAACTCCAACTCTTGTTTTGTTAAGGACAAAACTTCTCTCAAGGTCCTGCTGGAGGGCAGTCTGTCTAATGGCCTCTACAAGCTAGATCTTGCTCAGTTCCTGGTCAAAAATCAACCCCATTTGCAGCCACAAGATTCTTCTGCTCAGAGTGCTACATTTCTTTCAGCCAAGGGTGATAGGTATTTGTCTTCTTCCTCACCCGTATCTTCTAGTATCCATTCTATTTCGTGTAACTAATTAGGTGATGATCAATGCAAGCCTAGTTGTGAGACATCAATTGCTTTCACTTGTAATAACTCAAATTCTGATATCAATAATACTTCACATTCTTCTTTATCATCAACACAACATGTTGGTTTAAGTATGAATAATCTTGATACTATCCATCAAATGTGTGGTCATCCTAGTAATGATATCCTTCGAAAGGTGTGTGAGTCTATGAAAATTCCTTTTGTTCTCAAGAATCTCTCCTTTTGTGAGGCTTGTAGTATAGGAAAACTACATCAAAACCCACATAATTCCAGTTCTACCAAAACTACAAGATGTTTTGAGCTAATCCATTCTGATCTTTGGGGACCAAGTTTTACCATTTCAAGGGCTTGTTTCAAGTATTATATATCTTTTGTTGATGATTATTCCAGGTTTACTTGGATATATCCCCTTCATACAAAGTCTGAGGCCTTTACAATTGTTAGACATTTTCTGTCTAAGGTACAAACTCATTTCTCAACTTCTGTTTCCTCATTTCAGAGTGATTGGGGTGGGGAATTTCGAAGTCTTGAACCTTTTCTACTGTCTTTGGGTGTTCATTTTCAACACCCATGTCCTTACATTCACCAACAAAACGGGAATGTTGAAAGAAAACATCAACAAATAGTTGATGTTGGTCTCACATTACTCTCTCAAGCCTCTCTTCCTCTAAAGTTTTGGTGGGAGTCATTTCATACTGCGTTTTATCTGATTAATAGGTTACCTAGTTCTGTTCTTGAGTTCAAATCTCCCTTTGAAATCTTATATTCAAAACCTCCAAACTATAAAGCATTATATCCATTTGGTTGTTCTTGTTTTCCCTTCCCCAAGCCATATAACAAGCATAAACTTGAGTATAGATCTTCCAAGTACATCTTCTTGGGCTATAGTGACACTCATAAAGGCTATAAGTGTCTTAGTCCCTCAGGGAGGGTATATGTTTCTGACATAGTGAAGTTCAACATTTGTGATTTTCCCTATCCTTCTTTGTTCTCAGGAGGATTTTCTTTACAGAAAGGTTCTCCACCTCCTGATTTTGAGCAATTTGCTAGTGAGTCTTTCTTTCAAATTCCAGATTCTGCTCAAAATATTAACCTCCCTCAGAACACCCCTCATGTGTCTCCACCACCTGTATTTCCTCATGGATTATCTCCCTCTTCTTCATCAGCATCCTCATCTTCTCAATCAGCTTCAACTGACACTTTCCCTCAGTCATCTTCATCATCTCATCATACAGATTCAAATGACACTCCACCTCAATCATCATCATCATCTAGTTCACAAACAATGTCTCATGAAAGCAGCAGAAGCTCTTCCACTCTACCACCTCCATCTTTATCTTCCTCCTCTTCTCCTCCATCACCTACACCCTCTCCTCCTCCTATAACTCTATCACCTCCACCTTTATCTTCAACCTCTTCTCCTCCATCACCTACACCCTCTCCTCCTTCTATAACTTCATCTCATCATATGATTACCAGATCTAAAAACGGGATCTACAAACCTAAAGTACTTAGTGCTGAGATGCTTCCTACTGAACCTAAAAATTATGCCACTGCCATGATGGATCCAAACTGGTACAAGGCAATGGAGTTAAAGTATTAAGCCTTGATTGATAATGGAACTTGGACCTTAGTTCCTTATGATCCTAATATGAAAGTCATCAGCAATAAGTAGGTTTTTTGAGTTAAGACATTTGTAGGTGGTACATTGTATAAGCTGAAGGCAAGGCTTGTAGACATGGGTTTTGAGCAATTTGCGGGTATAGACTTTCTTGAAACCTTCAGTCCTGTTGTCAAATCATCAACAATACGTTTGGTTTTCACTCTTGCTGCTACAAGACATTGGTTAGTCCAGCAGATAGATATCACAAATGCCTTCCTAAATGAGGAGTTGGAAGACACAATATATATGAGTCAGCCTAGTGGGTTTGTTGATGCTGCGAATCCTACTCATGTTTGCAAATTACATAAGTCATTATATGGACTTAAACAGGCACCCAGGGCCTGATACACCAAGTTAAAGGAGTCTTTACTTGAGCTCGGTTTCAAGAAGTCTACTTCTGACTTCTCTTTGTTTCATAGGTGTGTGAATGGCAGGTTACTAATCATCTTGGTGTATGTAGATGACATTCTGCTTATAATTGATTCAGGAGATGAAGTTCTTGAGATTATAAAGCTACTCCAGACTCACTTCAGATTAAAAGCTTTTGGAGAAGTTAGATATTTCTTTGGGATAGAGGTTGAAAAGTGTGGTCATGATTTCTATCTGAGTCAAAAGAAGTATGTTGGGGAGTTATTGCAGAAGACCAGCATGCAGGATTGTTCTCCAAGTCCCACTCCAATGGTTACAAGTCCCAAATTGTCAAAAAATGGAGGTAAAACCTTCTCTGATCCTTCATTGTATCGTAGTGTTGTTGGGACCTTGCAGTAGTTGGCATTAACCAGGCCTGATATAACATTTAGTGTAAAGAAGCTCTCTCAGTTCTTGCAAGCTCCAGGGAAAGCACAGTGGGATGCATGTAAACGACTACTTAAGTATTTGAAAGGCACCAAATCATTTGGGATTAAGTTTACCACTGCATCTAGTTTGGCTCTAGAAGTTTTTTCGGATGCAGACTACGCTGGGTGTGTGTGGATGATCTTCGATCCACAGGAGGTCATTGCATGTATCTTGGTCAGAATTTGGTGGTGTGGAACGCAAGAAAGCAAGAGGTGGTGTCGAGAAGTAGCACTGAATCTGAATACCGGTCATTAGCAAATTTAAATTGTGATGTTCTTTGAATGCAATCTTTGTGTAAAGAAATTGGTGTGCAGTTGGATGCTTCTCCTCCTCGCTTGTGGTGTGATAATTCTGGGGCCATTGCTCTCTCGGCAAACCCAGTCTTCCATGCTCGTACTAAGCACAAAGAGGTGGATATTCATTTTGTTCGTGAAAAAGTGATGGCTAAGCAGATTGACATTGGTTATGTTCCATCTCATGATTAAGTGGCTGATATTTTCACCAAGCCATTAGCAGAATCTCGTTTTTGTTTGCTCAGAGATAGGTTGTGCATGGTGGATACAGAGATAGTTGGGAAAGTATTTGAGAAAGAAACAAAGAGAAGGAAAGAATTGACTGAAGAGAGTTCGGCAGAAACAGAAGAATGGATGAGAGAAGAAGAAGTTGCAACAGATTGAAGAAGCTTCCTTTTTATGTTATTGTATAACTGTGTAACGGTTGTTTATTTAGGAAGTAACCAATAGTGTTGTGCTGATGTGGAGTTAGTTATCCAGCTAGATAGAAGGCGGTTACTAATCAAGTAGTATTTAAACATTGTATTCACTCTTTGTACACTTGAGTTTTGCAGAAATACATTCAGAAAATCTCTTCAAACTTGTGTTGTTCTTTGATTCTCTTTTACCGATTTCACATTCTCTTCAAGACCGAACATTCCCTTCGCACATGTTTTTACACAAATTACACTTGAGCCACGAGAATCATGCTGACTTGGGAATGAACGATGCTACATGAATGATGCTACACGTAATATATGTGATTAAACATTCAAATGGTAGTTAATTACACGTAATTAATTACGATATGTGCTACATTTTCCCTCGTAATCTCGTTTTAAAATGTAGGCATTATTTGCATGAAAATGAAAGATATTAAAAGTTCCATCTGAAATTAATTGTATCTTTTTATGCATCTAATAGTTCCTTAATTAATCTTTGGGGAAAAAGCCCCTCCATTTGGATTCGTGACTGTTTTATAGAATTAATTTAGGTTACGACAACTAAAAAACTTTACACGCATATACAAATCCAGTTCAGATTTTCTATTCCCTTGATTGAATAAGGACATGTGTGATAATCAATGATTCAAAATTTAAAATGTATATAAAAAATATATATACCATAACCCTTAAAAAAAATTAAACTCTATAACTTATCACGTATCGTTCATCTATTAAAACAATCACTACAAAAAAACGCGGTGCCACCGACGGACCATATCCGTCGGTAACCACTGAGTTGCCGTCGGTGACAGGGTCACCGACGGAATATCCGTCGGTAACCGTACGTCGCTATATGGCGCGTCGGTGTTCGCGACA
>JAOWBJ010131262.1:0-12909 GCA_028566335.1 Monarda citriodora | reverse complement strand
CACTGTCCAGTATCTCCTCGCTCTTTAAATGGAAGAAAATAGACCTTAGTTGTAGTGGATGATTTTTCTCGCTTCACTTGGGTAGTTTTCTTGTACAGTAAGAAGGAAACTTTGAAGTTGCTACCGAGGCTGCTCAAACAACTCTCAGTCGAGAAGAGCCTCAACATAGTGACAATTCGCTCGGACCGGGGCATAGAATTTCTTAATTTTGTTCTGGATGAATATTGTGGAGAGAATGGAGTCAAGCGACAGACATCGGCCGCTCGGACTCCACGGCAGAATGGTGTAGCGGAGCGCAAAAATAGAACCATCAAAGAGACCGCTCGCACAATGCTTGCCGATGTTGAGTTGCTCAAACGTTTTTGGGCTGAAGCGTTCATACCGCTTGTTATGTGCAGAACAGAACCGGCATCAACACAAGGCAACATAAGACACCATATGAAATATGGATAGGGAGAATTTCTAACATATCTTATTTCCATATTTTTGGTTGTCGGTGTTTCATACACAACAATGAGAAAACACAATTAAGGACTTTTGATAGCAAAGCGGACTCAGGGATTTTTTTAGGATATTCCATGACAAGAAAAGCTTATAGAGTCTAAAATTGTTAGACTCTTGTTGTGGAGGAAACACCTCATGTCGTTTTTGACGAAGCTACCTTCAAGAATGTGCAGGAGATAGGTAATCGCGCAAGTGATGTTGAGCTGCCATTTAGCCGCTTGAATCTTGGTCAAGCGGATTCCGAAGGTCGCTCGAGTGGTCCCATGACCCGCTCGAAGTTAAAGGAAGTTCTCGTTCGCGCTATCCCTCAAGATGTTGAAGACCCTGAGTAGGATCCAGGTCATCTGCCTGAGGTTGAAGAGCGCCCAACCTCTCCAGACGATCCTTCAACCTCAAAAGTTGTTAATGGTGAGAGAGCCTCAGTTCAAGAGCCAAGCAGTGGCAATGGCGAAGGGGGAAGTGAAGCGGAAAATGAACTCGCTCAAAGGAGGTTTTGGCTCAGAAATCACGATCCTACTCAAATAATCGGAGATCCAAATGCTGGAGATAGGACGCGTGGAACCCTTCTTCATGGAGAAAGCTGCCTTTTCAGTTGCTTTCTCTCATCTATAAAGCCATCAACAGTTGAAGAAGCGCTTGCAGACCCTGATTGGATTAATGCTATGCAAGCGGAGTTGAACGAGTTCAAGGGGAATGAAGTATGGGAGCTAGTCGATCGTCCCTCGCACTAGAACGTGATAGATCTCAAATGGGTATCCAAGAATAAGACAGACCAAGATCACTTGGTGTGTCGCAGGAAGGGATCGACTATGAAGAGACTTTTGCTCTGGTAGAACAGATCGAAGCGATTAGATTATTCCTAGCATTCGCTGCATCCAAAGGATTCAAAGTATATCAAATGGATGTGAAGAGTTCTTTTCTCGATGGAGTGCTAAAGGAGGAAGTCTATGTAGATCAGCCACCCGGATTCAAAGTGGGTGACAAAGTGTATTGCTTCAAGAAAGCATTGTATGGATTGAAGCAAGCACCAAGAGCGTGGTATGATACACTCTCTACATTTCTTGTTGAAAGCGGATTTAAGAAGGGAATCGTGGATAGGGCATTATTCACTATTTCTGAAGGAGATGACACACTTTGGGTGCAAATATACGTTGTCGATATTATCTTCGGATCCACTAATCCAGCTTTCGGATATAGGTTTGCTGCACTCATGAAGAAAAAATATGAGATGTCCATGATGGGAGAAATGTCATGCTTCCTAGGGCTTCAAGTCAAACAAATGAAAGATATAATTTTTATGAATCAAGCAAAGTACACGAGAGAGATGCTCGTTCGGTTCGGAGTAGAGAAGGAACGGACAGTCAGTGTCCCAATGAGCCCAACATGGAAAAATTCACTCCGACCCTGATGGCAAAGCGGTGAATCCCACAGAATATAGAGCCCTGATTGGATCGCTTCTATACCTCACTGCATGTCGCCCTGACATATCTTATGCAGTTGGAGTTTGCGCAAGATTTCAAAGCGATCCAAAGCAATATCATCTGGAGACCGCTCGAACCATTTTAAAATATTTGAAGGGGACCATCAACTTAGGTCTCTAGTATCTGAGAGAAGATGGTTTGGAGCTGAGCGGATACTCCGATGCGGATTTTGGCACCTGCAAAGTCAACAAAAATTCAACAACGGGAACGTGCTAATTCCTTGGAGATAAGCTTGTCTCTTGGTACTCAAAGAAGCAGACAAGTGTAGCGACTTCGACCACTGAAGCGGAATATATGGCCGCTGGAAACTGCTGCTCACAAGTACTTTGGCTCAAGCATCAACTCATGGATAACAACATAGAGGCCAAAGAAATCCCCATCTACTGTGACAGCACAAGTGCTATCTCGATGACCGTCGATCCAATCCTTCACTCGAGATGCAAGCACATTGAGATTTGAGATCACTTCATAAGAGATCACGTGGAGAAGAAGGATGTCGTAGTGGTCAAGATTCACACCGACATACAGCAAGCATATATCTTCACAAAGCTGCTCGCACAAGATCGCTTTTGTGTGTGGAACTGTGTTTGCTAGTCCCTGAAGAGGAAAAGGTGGAGTTAGGAGGAATAAGCAGAATGGTTTCCCAAAGGACATTGTTGGATATTCAGTTAAGGGGGAACATTCTAGCTTGAGGATATAAGGGGAAGATGATGAAGCAGGAAGGGAAGAAGATCGCTCTAGGAATGTTGCTCGAAGAAGTTCGCTCGGCAGAAATCGCTCGATTCAGGAACTTGTCAAGTGGGTCCAACATACCGCTTGGTCAAGAAGCTTCATAGAGGTATCAATCGAATTACGATATTCGATTGACTTATAAGTCCTCTTTCCCTATTTCCATTGGAAGAAAATTAATTCTGTGAAAAAATTCCCTTGAAGAACTTCACATTATTAATTGAAAAATAGTAAAGTGTTGACGCTTATAATCTAAGAGATTTTTACTTGAGAGAAAGACACTACGCTCTACAAACCTTGAAAAAGCGGGTCATTCTCGAAGTTCATAAAAATTCTCTTAAGCAAAGCGATTCAACTAAATGATCTCAAAGGACAAATTTTTTCGCTTTACTCTAATCGCTTTACTATTATCGCTTTCAAATGTGTTAAGCTGTCATTATTAGAATCTGTTATTAATTGGATCAAAAGTCGCTCAAGCATTTCCTTAAAATAAGTCTTTTATTAATCACTTAAACAATATCGCTTGAGAGACTTACAAATCGCTTCTAAGATAAATCCCTCTAACATAAGTCGCTTAAGATAATCTGTAGCGAATCGCTCAAAAAACTCCAAGCAGACCGCTTAAAAATTCTCGCTTGAGAAAACTCAAGCGAATCGCTTAAATTCGCGTGAAATCGCTAAAGCGGAAATTCTGAAGCGACTTCGCACATTTAATGCGCTGACATGGTGTGTCTTTTCGCAGGTACTTTTTACTGTGCGACACGTACTCCCACACTCTCCCTCCTCCATCCGATTATTCAGGGGAGATCTCAACCGATAACCTTTCACATACCGCCACAACCTTTAGGATTCTTGTCCCATAACCCAGCAAGATCTTTACCACACATACCAAAAGTCACATCTCAATCCGACGGTTGTGATTGTTCGCCGATAACCCTGTATATACTTTCAATAAAATTCAAACACATTCTTATTGTCTTCCTCGAAAAGCCATCACAATTAGCAGAATTCTCGATCGCCATTTCTCCAAAAAGCCAAGCTTACCCGTCAACCACAAATCGCTTTAGATGGCACCCAAGACTAAACCCCCTACTATATTCTCGAGTAGAGCAACCCACTCTCAAGGAGCACATCCTTGTCGAGCCCCACAGCTTCGTTTGACACCACAATGGCGTCGTAGGAAAATCCATTACAGTTGTGAAGCTCGATACCTTCTTCACGAGCGCCCCTCACCATATATATCCAGTACAAGTTTTAGAGTTCTTTGCAAGTTTTAATCCCGAAACCCTAACCGCATCCATCTCTTGCATAAACCCTAACCACCCCCAATCTAGGATTTCCACTCCCTTGAAGATATCGGAGTGACAGATGCGCTGGGTCTTTGCTCGACCGGACTCGATGTCAAGAGCGCGGGGTGTGAGGAGCTTACAGATATGCTGTGGAGGTTCTCTACTGATCCGCGTGCTGTTTATGTTACCGGGAAGACGCACACCAAGCATTTGAAGCCTATCTTTAAGAAATTGTGCAATATCGTGACTAAAATTCTTTTCATTCACGTTGGGAGCCATACAACAGTCTCAAAGCACAAACTTCAAGTTCTCTGTGCTTTGATGGATGAGCTAAAGGATGGAACTAGGTAAAATTGGGCACAGTATGTAGTAAGGTTATGGATGGAAGCGGCGAAGAAGGAAGTTGAGTGGGAGGATCTGTTTAGGTTTTCGTCAAACACAACAATTCGCTTCGGGAATGCCATCTCCATGGCAATGCTCAGACTGAAGGAGAAGAAAGGAGAGTTTTATGATACTCGCTTTAGCTTTAAGCCAGTCAAATGGTCTCTCTATAAAAGCAATGAAGATGAAGCGATTAGTGATGCGCTTGTACTCGCTCAAATTCCACTTTCTGAAGCGGAAAAGGCCAATTCGCCTGCCAAGCGGAAACAGCCTGTGAAGAAGAAAGTCAACCGGACTAAGATGCATGTTGTTGAAGAGTAGGAGGAAGAGTTAGACGATGATGATGTGCCAGTTTTCAAAAGGCAGAAGAGCTTGATCCTTCGAGATCCTGTGATTGATATAGCACCTCTTTGTATTCTTGGAAGCGAAGATGAAGTGGAAAGTAGTGCTGAAGTAGAAAGTAGCACTGAGGATGAGGAGAGTTCTGGTACAAGTCTAACTGTAAGTGAATCGGAGGATGAAGCGGAAGATAGTTTCGAGAGTGATGAAAAAGTAGTAGAAGAAAGTGAGGAAGAAGTATTAGATGAAGAAGAGGAGAAGGAAAATGAAAAAGAAGTGGAAATTTTGGTAATTGAAGAGGACAGAAAGAGGAGAAGTTGGACGAAGGAGAAGGTGAGAAGGAGAAGGAAGCGAAAAATAGAGAGGAGGAAGAAAAAGAAAGTTAAGCGGATAAGGATGGAGCGGAGAAGGAACCTGAAGCGGAACCGCAGTCTATAGCGGATTCGCTTGTCAATACCGCTCTGGACATTCCCGCTCTAGATAAGGTCTCTCAGGAAGAAGTTGATGTTCTCGCTCGTCAAGCGAATTTAGACAAAGGGAAAGTGATTCTCCAGGAGCCTCTTGAAATTGGAGTTAATGAAGAAGCGTTCGGAGGAGAGGACTACATGGCTTTCTTGGATGAAGAATGAGGAGTAGAGGATTTTGGTCCGCCCCCTGGCGATGAGGATGTATTGGAAGGCTTGGACAATCTGGACTTGCCCAGAGGATAAGGTCAAGCGACCTTCCAGGCCTTGGAGAAAAGAGCTAGTACTGCCGAGATACTTCAATATTTCTCCGAAGTAGAGCTCTCGGAAGGCATGAAGGAAGATTTTGCCACCTTGCTGGAGTATGCAAGGATCCGAGGGACAGAGTTCTTTCGGATTTTAATTTCTGAGGATGAAGTGTCTAGAGAGGTGATGACAGAGGTCGAGGTCAAGACTCTTTCCAAATTTGGGTTTTTTGGATTTCACGAACTTGTAGATCAAGGTGCGACATGGCAAAAGATGGAGGAGAAGTTGCTGCCCACCTACCCAAATATTAGGACTCTTGTTCCTGCGAGAGTGCCTAGCCTAAAACAGCTGCTGCAAATCGCTCAGGACTCAAAGATCTCTCAATAAGTTGGAGATGCGAAGGTCAGGGAGCTCAAGGAGGAGATTAAGAGCTTGAAAGGCAGGCTAGCAGAAGCAGAGAAAGCTGCGGAGGCAAGACTTGAGGTGTTGCAAAGCTCAGTTCAGTCGCTAAATGAGCAGTTGGAGGAAGTGACTTCAATTCAAAATTCGCTCAGGGAGGAGCTCGCCAAAACAAATATTGAACTCGCTATGCAACGATCTCTGTCCGAAATAAGCGAGGAGGAAAGGAGAAAGATGATGGAAGAAAAGGAGTCACTCCTAGCGGCTAGGGAGCTGGCGCTAGTGGAGAGGGAGAGCATATTAGCTGGGAAGGAGGAGCTCAAGGCAGATATAGAGCAACTAATGGCTGAAAAGGAGATTGTGCTTGGACCACATGCTGATGAAGTCCCAAAGGGTGCTCAGGCTTTGGACGCTTCGGATGCTCAAATCCAGGAATCGGTCAAGTAGTCCTTAAAGTTGGGTCCGCGCATCAAGTCAATTCAAAGCGAAGCATTGAAGACTCAAGTGCCTCAATATGCTCAATCTGTTCTTGGAGTCTTACTCCACAAGTTTGATAAGGGAGTAAGGGAGGTGATAAAGAAGGATCGATCCAAGCGAGGTGTTGGAGCTGGACCCTCTCGCGGTCAAGGTTGCGCATCCGACAAAGGTAATTTCTATTGTGGAGCCAATGCCTTCTCAGCAACCCTTGAAGCTTAGTGGAGCTGTCGAGACTGCTCAAGCTAAAGTTATCGCTCCAGTCTTGGAAGCTGCTTTAAAAACCGCTCTGGATCAATCTGCTCAGGAGGAGCCGCGTGTTGAATTTGAGAATGTCGCTCGTGATGATCACATTGAGGATTAAAATGTTGAGCAAGCGCAAAAGGGGAAGACAGTTAAGCGGAAGTTAGTATTAAAGAATGATCTCCCAGCGAAGAAAATGAAGATGTCTCAGAGAGCGAGAGCGGAGAGAGCTAGATTGGAGGTTGATGTCATAGAGGACTTTAAAGCGAGAGTAAGAACTCACTTTAAAGAGTCATGTATCCGCTATGTGCCGCTGAGCCAAGAAGAAATAGATGTTATGGAAATCTTCTCGCAAGACATAATTGCTTCTAAGATGGTGATAGAGACCATAAAGAACCAGAAGAATGAGGATTTGAAGGACTTCGTCCGTGAAGTAATTGAGAAGATAAGCCGAAGTTGACGAGTGATGAGTTAAAGGCCTTTTATCCAAAAATGAAATGAAGGATATTTAGTCGCTCGGGAAAGGACATCAAGAAGTTTTTGGATACTCATTACATCAGGGAAGTGGTGGAGTTTGTCCTAGAGAGGAGTATAGAAGAGTGGAAGGCTGCAGATATTCGTTTTGTTAAGCTATTTCAATACTGGGTATATTTAGAACAGACAATCCACAGACTGCTTTTGTGGATATGATGAAAAAAATACTACAAGACCCTATGGACCTCGATCCTTAACTGAGCAGGAGATGAATTATTTAAGGTCCCGGAGAAGCGAGTCCTTGAGAAGCCTTTCACTGCAACTATAATTGTAGATAGGCATGTAATTGAAAAGGAGTATGTCTAGGTAATGAATACAAAGAAGATCAAGGATAATGCTACTGCATGCGCTCAGGCCCGCATCAACTGTTATGTCGTCTACAACATGAACCCTTCCAGAAGAGACTAGACTTAATTGATTGTATCTTTTTATGTCACTTCATTTGCTTAGATCGCTTGCAATATGTACCATAAATTGAAAGTGATCTATCTCTTATCCTCGACAATAACTCATTGTCTTTTTTATCTTCTCGCTTTAGATTAACGACTTGAGATAAGGGACATATTCTTATTACTCTAACGTTTGTTGTTTTTGCATATGAGTTATTAAGTCAAGGGGGAATTCGCAAAGTCTAGAAAGACTTGTAGATCGCTCTGATATCATATAGCGAACCTATTCAATCGCACAGATACTATCTATCAGATTCGCTCTGATACCATAAAGCGATCGAATTCATATAATCGCTCGAATCTCATCTACCGATCTCATGATATCTATTACATTAATACTTGTTTTGCAGAGGTATTAAGTTTGGGGGAAGCAATTAAGATATATGCTTATCTATATCTCTAATTTGCTCTGATTCCGTAGCAAGTTCTTATTCGCTCCAAAAATTTCTCAAATGCCCTTAACGAATCTTTTATTCAATTTTTTCTCCGATTCCTTAAGCAAAAATGTTGGTTTTCGCTCTGATATCTCAAAGCATATTTTTGATGCTCTTATACCTTCAGTATAATTCGCTTGGATACCTTTAAGCGAATATTCTTTATGATCTTATATTTCATGCTTAGTGAAGATATATGTTCTGGAATTTTATAGCAATTCTATTTTTGCTCTGATACTTGTAAAAGTTAGTCCATGTTTCATTCGCTCTATTGCAAGTTGTTGTTTAGCTCTGGTATTTTATAGACTAGCTTTGGTATCATCAAAAAGGGGGAAATTGTTGGGATATTTAGTTAAGGGGATATTTATCTTTAATAAGTTGATTAATTGTTTTGATTATACCAAAGCCCTTAGCTAATTATTCATATTCTTAATTTCATAATTCCCCATAGCGATAGGACACTTGTAATCTTTTCTTGTATTAAAGAAGCTCACTTGCTAGAGAGCTCTAATATTTTTCCAAGTGTATTTCCTGCCGAGCGAAGATTCAAGTCGAAGCGGATATTTATACAAAAGCGACTTAGTGGCCAAGCGGTTTCCAATGCAGTCTCTCAAGGTTCCCAGCTCAAGTGAGAAGCCTCAAGAAAAGTCTTCTTAAGCGGAAATCCTTGAAGCGAAGTTTGCCAAGCGAAGTTTTCTCGCTCCAGTGTTCAAGCGATATATCAACCTAAACCTTCAAGCGAATTTGTCATGAGCCATCTTCAAGCAAGGAACAAGTGTCAAGCTAAGATTCTTCAAGTGAGCTTTGGCCGAAAGTCGCTTGAGCTCTTTCAAGCGAATCTCTCAGAATGTTCCAAGAGATTAAAAGCTCTGACAAAGCACTGAAGACTAAGAGTTCACTTCAAGAGAATGAAGCGATCTCAATCAAGCGAGAACGTCTATGCCGCATTTAATGAGTTTCAGCGTCAGAGATACACGTGTCAGCGCACGGATGGCCAACTGCTCTGCAGGTCAAGATTGCAAATCTTCTTAGTACAACCTAGTACAGATTTGACTGCAGAAAGATGACAAGTCTGCACCTCACATCCGCGGACTTCAAAAATTATTGAGAAAGAGACATTGGACAAATGGCTTCTCTTTAACGGTCATCTTGCCAACATCTCCTATAAATATTGAAGATCAAGACCTTGAAGATTGACTCAACTCTCGCGATCAAAAAGCTGATACTCTGCATAAATCTTTTCTCAAGCTTAAAACGCTCAAAATCTTACAACTCTAAGTTAGAACCTAGAAAAATCTTCTTTGTTTTTAGAGTTGTATTTTTGTTGAGTTCCTTAGAACGATCTTAGTTCTAAGAAGTCAATAGATCCTCATACCTTAAGTGCTCTTGTATCTAACTTGAACACTTAAGAAGAAGATAATCCTACCAAACCAAACCTTTTGCTATCTTTGTAAAAGGATTATCTTATAGTTAGAGATCTTTGTTGAAGAAATCAACAACACTTGTACCGTCCCGAGTGAGACCAAATTCACTCAACCTTTCAGCCAGAGGACGTAAGTTCTGTGCAACTTGTCTTTCCAGGGACCGAAGAACCGGGCACCGTCTTTCTGGGGACTGAAGAACTGGGCACCCTAACAGTTGTTAGTGGTTTTTCCTTCCAGGTTGGAAGAAGAGTGGATGTAAGAGTTTCATCTCCGAACCACTATAAATCTCCGTGTACTTTACATTCTGTCTTTATCGCTTTGATTATTTCATACTCACACACACACTTAAGTGAACTGATGTTTTCATAAAAGCAAGAGTTTTTCTCTAAAACACTTTACTGCTAACCATATTCCGCTCACTTAAAACTCTGAGTAAGCGACCTTTTCCACTCGGAAAAGTCCGCTTGGAAAAAGTCGCTCGGTCAAAGCCCAAGTGATTTTCTAAAAGAGGGGTTTTCTTAAATTCGCTTTAAACTCGAAAAAGAGGTTAAAACCTCTACACACGTATTCACCCCCCCCCCCCTACGTGTGTTAGTGCTACCCGGGATAACACTACTCAAGATAGCTCGCTCACTCTCGCTCTTCTAGCGGACTACCTCGAGCGAATTCGCTCGAGGTACATAAATCGCTCTAGGTTTCTCTCTCTTTCTTCCTTGGAATACTCGCTTCACTCTTTGAAATCACTCTTACTCCTCTCTCTTAACATGCTCATAGAATTCGCTTGAAGCGAGTACTCGCTCAGCTCGAGTGACCTCACAAGCTTTGCTTCAGCTCATCTCAAGCGGACTTCCACATACTTCGCCCCAGACTTGAAGCGAACTCCGAGCCAATCCGAACTACTTGGAGCGGACTCGTAGAGTTTGAAACGCTTTCAGCATGCAACCTTTAGCGAACCTCTCTAGTGATAACTAAAGTCGCTTAAGACAAACATAGCTATTCGTAAGAAAGCGGTCTCTAATTGGGTGAATTCGTTATAACTTCAATAACTTTTGTATGTAGCCATTTTAATCGTTTGCTCACTGAGAGTACATGCTCCCACACATTCAAGCATGTTAGTGTTGTAATAACATAAAATAACCTTGAACTTTCGTTATAAGAGAAACATAGTAAAACCTTGGGACGAAATTGTATTAATATCAACTTGTAAAATTCGGGCCGTTACACTGTCATCTCTAATAAATAAATAAATAAATAAAGGTCTTTCTACACTTGCTATGCAACAATCTAATTTTTTGAATCCGACTTTTGAAATCGTATTTCTATTAAGCGAAGAAATGCATTTTCTACAACTGGAAGAATAATAATATTCGAATTTATACGTACATAGATACAGTAATCGCGCTTAATCCGACAACTAAAGACGAACTTTTATTTTTGCAAAAACCGGCTTGCTGTTTAATAGTAAGATAAATAGTAAAATAAACGGGACGTTACATCCTACACACCTTAAAAGAAATTTCGTCCCGAAATTTTACTCACCTCATATGAATAACTCGAGGTACTTCCCCTTCATCGCATCTTCGAGTTCCCACATTGCTTCACTTTCTCCATGGTGCTTCCATGTCACTTTCACCGATATGATTGTATTGTTTCGGAGCTGCTGCATTTTTCTATCTAGAATAGCCTCGGGTCGACTCTCGTACTGTAATTCTGGGGTGAGGTCGATCTCTTCTTGTCGAATGACATGTTTCGGATCATGCACGTACTTCCTGAGTTGGGAGACGTGGAAAACGTTATACGTTTCCGAGACTTGGCGGTAGTGCTAGTCAGTAGGTCATCGAGCCCACTTTCTCTAGAATTTCGTATGGTCCGATGAAACGGGGCTTGAGTTTTCCCTTGACTCCAAATCGGTTGACTCCTTTCGTTGGGGATACCTTCAGAAAGACTTTCTCTCCAATCTCGAACTGTATGTCAACTCCTCATTTATCTGCGTACGACTTCTGCCGATCCTGAGCTTCCTTCATTCTAATTTTGATTTGGCGAACCGTTTCAACCATCTCTCCCACTGCTTCGGGGCCTAGTATTTTTCTTTCTCCGACTTCGTCCTAATAGAGCGGGGACCTATACTTCCTGCCGTACAGAGCTTCGTAGGGTGTCATTCCTATGGTTTCCTGGTAGCTGTTGTTGTATGCGGATTCGACTAGCGGCAATACTGGTTCCCAATGTCCTCCTTGGTCGAGCACTATCGTTCTCAGCATATCTTCGAGAGTCTGAATTGTTTGTTCTAATTGCCCGTCGGTTTGAGGATGAAAGGCAGTGCTAAAGTTTAGTCGGGTTCCTAATTCTCTCTGCAAGCTCATCCAGAATCGTGAAGTAAATTTTGAATCTCGATACGACGTGATCGAGTGGTATTCCATGTAAGCGTACTATTTCTTGCACGTACAATTGTGCCAGTTTCTCTAAGGTGTGCGTTATGGTTATCGGAAAAAAGTGAGCGTTCTTCGTCAATCATTCTACGATTACCCAGATCGTGTTGTTACCTCTCCTGGATTTTGGCAATCCCGTCACAAAATCCATAGTAATTTTCTCCCATTTCCACTCTGGAATTTCAAGAGGCTGCAACTTCCCGTAGGGTTCTGATGCATCACCTTCACCTTTTGGCATGCCAAGCATTTTCGTACGTAAGTGGCCACATCCTTCTTCATCCCGTCCTACCAGAGCATCTGCTTCAAAACCTGATACATCATCGTATTTCCTGTAACGACCCTCAAGACTCACCGTGAAGGCTAAGTCTCAAGGTTGCTACTGATCAAGAGCTGACGCACGGAAGATGGTGGGGAGGGCGGCTAGGACAGGGTAGCTGGAAAGTGAATGGTGCAAATTCAAACTAAAAATACTTAAAAGAATATAAATGTATACGACGAGAACAACTTCAGTGTAAAACATAGAGGGAACTCATTAAAGACGGAGATGCCACTCGACAACTCAACACCTTCATACCTAAATGAGACTTGTACAACCAACTGGAGATGAAGGTAAGGTTGATGGGGTATAGGGAGTCAAAACGCGGATTTCTCGGAAATGTTAGGAAACCTTTGTAAGGTCTTTAACTGAGATATACATAGGTATCCATGTATAGATATAAATACATACTATTATATTTTTGGAGTTAAAAGACTTTGGTAGGGAAAATCATGCAACACTCGTTTATAAAAGTAATCCAAAAGCAAAGTTTACTCAACACAAATAAAGCCCATGATTTGAAGTTTCTAACAAGTTGTCTCAAAACCAGTGTGGAACCATTACAACAACTGAACTTCTTAAAACAAAAAGGGAGGACCAAAAGGAGGAACTAAAGGCAGACCGCGGCTGACTAGGTGCTCGTATGAGGACGAACACCACCAAGAGCTTCGAACCTCGGACCCACCGCATCACCCGAACTCCCTGCGACCTGCTCAACCTGCATACAAGGAAAACGTATGCAGGGCTGAGTACTTTGAAGCACTCAGTGGACACATG
>JAOWBJ010131158.1:0-12916 GCA_028566335.1 Monarda citriodora | reverse complement strand
CCCTCCATCTCCTCCAGCGTCTTCCCCTGCGTCTCAGGGTATATAAGGTAAAATACCAAAAATGCCACCACCGCAACCCCTCCGTACAGGAAGAACGCCCCTCCAATCGTGATCCCACCGGACAGGGACAAAAACGTCATTGAAATCACCCCGCTAGTGACGCGATTCACTGCGATGCATATGCTGCACCCCAGCGCCCGCAGCCGCAGCGGGAAGATCTCGGAGCTGTAGACCCCTGTGATGGGCCCCATCCCGATCGAGAAGAACGCCACGTAGGACAGGACCGCCGATATGGAGAGCGCTAGGGCCCAAACGAGGCGCGTATCCGAGTGCTCGATCACTGTGAGCCCGATCCCCAATCCGACTGCTGAGATTATCATCCCCACCACACTGGACAGGAGCAGCGGCCGCCGTCCGATCTTATCCAGAAAGAATGTGGCCACTAGGATGAAGATCGTCTTCGTGAACCCGACAGCCATCGTCGCAAGTAGCCTGTCGGTGTCGGTTTTGAGGCCGGCCTTCTCGAAGATGTCGGGGCTGTATAGGACGACGGAGTCGATGCCGCTGGCCTGCTGGAAGAAGTGGATGCCGACGGAGCAGATCAGGATGTGGCGGACGGCGGGGGTGGGGCGGAGGAAGAGATCGCGCCAAACGCCGCCGCCGGAGTTCTTACGGGAGACGGAGACGACGTCATCGGTGCAGTGCTCCGGGATGCCGGCGGCGTCCTTGATGTCGGCGAGGCGCTGCCGCGACGCCTCGGCCGAGTCGGAGGTCTTGTCGAGGACGCGCTTGGCGTCGCCGAGGCGGCCCTGCACGACGAGCCAGCGGGGCGACTCCGGCATGGCGAGGACAGCGAGGGCGATGAAGACGGAGGGGACGGCGCCGATTCCGAGCATGAACCGCCATCCGAGGTGGTCGGGGAGTTTGGAGAAGGCATAGTTTGAAACGTAGCCGAGTAATATGCCTGTGGTAATAAAAAATAAATAAATAAAATTTCTATTATTCAATCTTGTTAATACTTCTGCCCTAGTATTAATAAAGAGTTCATTATTAATAAGAATTCATTTAATCATTCGAATTATTTGCTCACACGTTGTGGCGAGAATAATAAATATAAATTTTATTTGTGTTGGAGTGTAAAAAAAATTTATTATATAAGTTAAAAATAAAAATTAGATGTTACTTTAAATAATAAATATTGGGCCTAAAAGTAAGAGTAAGGCTAGAAGTATAATTTAAAAAAAAAAAGAATAAATACAAAAGTCAGGAATCGGATCCGGGTCTGTACTGTGCATCACTTTCTATTTTTGGGGATGCAGAGTATTTTGGACATTTCGCATGTGACTAAAAGGTAACACTTTCTAAAAATAAGGATGAATAATTATTATATAGTAGTATAGATAAACTATTCAAAATTATAATTAACTAATTATTTACGAAAATCACAAAAAATATTTATAAGCATAATCCTTCCTAAATAAAAAATATTACATGCATTATAATAAAAAATGAAATTTTTTGGATGATATGAGCATCCTGAAAAGTCACCGAAAAAGACTCACCTCCGGTTATATTTTTCGCCAGAGCCGGAAATGGACCATTTCCGACGACTCTTTCAGACGCCAATATTTTCCAAATATTTTCATTTTTCACTTACAACAATATTATTTGTTTAAATAAACCTAGCTATGGTTCGTTAAGTTATACAATTAAAAACGAAAAATTACTCACTATTTAAAATATTTACGTACGTGGCATTTTCTTTTAACCTTTGTAATTAAATCATAATTATAGTTAGCCTAATAAACCTTATCTACTTTAGTACTTTGCCACGTTGCAAATTTCCAATGCTTCGAATTGCATGAATGCTCAACCATTCAATCTTACCTAAAGAAATACTGCCTTTAAAAAACGGAATTATATTTACCGAAATTGATGAAGACTTCGGGTAAAGAAGAGAGGAAGCCGCGGGCGGAGGCTGGCGCCACCTCCGCCGTGTAGACCGATGCAATCAGGGCCGCGTAGCCTACGCCGATGCCACATACGAAGCGGCCGACCATGAGGAAGGAGTAAGTGGTGGCGAACCCCATCAGCAGCGCCCCCACGAAGAAGATTGCTCCGGCGAAGACTATGGTGTAGCGCCGCCCCAGCCAGTCGGAGGTCTGGCCGGCGGCGGCGGAGCCCAACAGCGAGTACAGATTCAGAATCCCCATTATCACCTCCTTCTGTGTGGTTGTCATCGGTATTTCCCTCCGGATGTAGATTATGGCCCCACTCATCACTCCAATATCTGCATGACGACTATTAATTTTTTCATTAGTGTACAATTTTTAAACTTTAAATAATTAAATAAATGAATAAAATGAGCATACCATATCCGAGTAAGATGGAAGTCATGGAAGCTAAGATGGTACAAACCAAGGCATATCTGTTTCTCTTTGGTTTTATGGGTGTGGGTACTTGAGATTCGGTGGCGGCGCCACCATTATCCTCAGGCGTCTTGTCGGCCATTGGAGCGGCGGCGGCGGCCGAGAAGAGGGCGGGATCAAATGAGAAGCGTGGGGAGTTGGGATAAGGGCGTTGAGTGGTGGGATGGGGATTTATACGGAAGAGCGAGTAGAATATTCAATTAAATTTATATCGACTATCAAACGTGTAAAATTAGTTATGAGTATAATTTTTTTTCTAAAGAAAAATTGTTTATGTATATTTATGTGTTAGTTTAACGTTAGTGGTTAAATTTCATAACTAAAAATTCCGAGTTTGAATCCCCGTAGCATAATTTTTAAATTTCAATTAATCTTATTAAAAAAGTTGTTTACGTATATTGTGAATGATTGAAGGAATAATATTTAATGTTCACTTAATTTCAACGGCGAGAGATTATATAGGGGCACACTTGGGTACGGCCGGTCACCAAAATGTGACCGGATTTACATTGACACTTTTATTCAATAAGATTGACACTTTTAAAAAATGACAGTTTTATTCATTAAATAATTATGTTAAAGATTGACACTTTTATTCAATAAGATTGACACCTTGATATGGCCACATGGTGTAGCCGACCACATACAAGTTTTTGCCTTATGATATTTGTATCCGAAATTTTAGATACAATTTTTTTTATTCGATTAGTTATCAAATACAAAATTTTAAATATTCGATTCGATTTGATATTCGTAAATATGTTATTTAATATATATATATATATACATATAAATAATATTTATTTATTAAATAGACGCATATTATTCAGTAGTCCCATTCTACCAAGCGAGGCCTATTCTCATCTTTTTTATGTAATTGCTAGGTTTTTATTAAAAAAATTATCAGCGCCACTTCATTCTTGATGGTAAACTTAGTTAGAGAAAGACTAACGCCCCTCCTGTATTAATTTCCATTCGTTGATTTCTAATGTGGAGGAATTAGAGTCTTTGGTGTAACATGGCAGCCTCCGGAAATCCAAGAGTAACACTGGAGTCTCTCCGGCAAGCTAAGGCATCAGGCCTTCCACTCAAGGTGTTCCCAGCCAAGTTTGATCGCCAAAAGAGAAGAATCCCCCATCCCCAAACCTAGCAAACCACTTCTGCTGAAACCCACAAGCCCTCCTCTCCCAAACCCCATCCTCGTCCAGCTTTCTCCAACCCCACAGTTTCATACAAAGATATCGTGACCGGGAAAACCTCCTTCAAACCTAAAGCCATCAGCTACGATGGACCTGGGTCTTCCATCGCCCAGAACTGCATGGGAAAGGCTGTCATCGCTGAGATCAAGAGCTTGAACTCTTTCGACCCCTTTAAAAAATCACTCACCGAAAAAGGCTTCCCCTCTGATTCCCTACAACACATTGGCGGTCTAAGTTTCCTCCTTCCCCTATCCTCGGAGGAAGAAGTCTCATCTTTCTCTGCCACCATCAATCCTTCCTCAGATCCACACATAGCTTCCCTCGAAACTTGGAATGGCCAAATCGTTGATCATGGAAGACTTGCAGAAATTCATATCCTTGGTGTCCCATTATCCCTACGTACCAAAAACTTCTACGACTCCGTGGCATCTCGCTTCGGTAGAATTCTCGTCGAATCGAAGCCAGTCGAATCTTTATGTCACTCCACCTCCCCACCGATCTGCTGCCTTATCCCATCCCTTACCCCAAAAATAGATGAGGTTGTTGACATAAAATGGGTTACAAATTCATTCCAGATGAGGGTTTCTGAATCATCCAATCTATCCATTTCACTTCCTTGGGTTCCCCCTCCCTCCAATCTATTTCTGGACGTGGATATGGATTCTAGCCCACCCCCATCTCCGATCAACCAGACCAACACCAATACACAAGACCCCGGCGCCACCCTCCACCCCAACCTCCAATCGCCGGCTGCTCCACCACCTTTCCCCCCAAACACTGATCCTCCTCCCACCTCCTCGTTTCCCTCCCCGAGCATTGATTGCACTCCAGGCATGCAATCTCTTTCCAACTCCCAAAATACCACAGTTAATGCTTCTCCAGACACAGCATTAAATCTCTTGCATGGGAAGCCTCAGCTTCTACGTTCTCAAGACCATTCTCTCCTACCCACTTATACACCTTTACCCCCGAATTATTCCTTTCCCATTTTCCATGCAAACGGTCACCTATCATTATTGGAGAACATTCCATCTGGTCGGTCCAGAAAGAGAGCACGCAGGTCCAAAAGCCCTCCTCTCCCTCGATCCGCGTCCTCCCTTCCTCCAAGGTTTGATCCACTTACCATCCCTATTACCTCTTCTCAGCCGTCCCAGACCTTTGGCCCAGTGGACATTGGGTGGTAGAGCTTTGCTCTCATTTAGTGGTGGTCCAGGGATCGATTCCCATTGGTGTAGTTTAGGAGTAGATTAGGTGTTTGCTATTCAAAAAAAAAAAAAAAAAAACCTCTTCTCAGCCGATCACCACCAATCCCAATTCCATCATCCCCATACTAGCTTCATCTCCCCATGCAGAGCCTGCTACCCTCTCAAATACTCCCCGCACCCACCCAACCCTAGTCTCCGAGAACACCTCCATCTCGG
Organism: Monarda citriodora; assembly: GCA_028566335.1. Lineage (NCBI taxonomy): Eukaryota > Viridiplantae > Streptophyta > Magnoliopsida > Lamiales > Lamiaceae > Monarda > Monarda citriodora. The sequence goes on along the minus strand of JAOWBJ010131158.1, from coordinate 7,867 downwards.
AAGTCGAGCACACAGTCAGACTGGGATTACAACTTGGTTTCAACCTAGAAGGCTCTCGATCTTTGATCGAAGAGGCCATCAATGGCTAAAGGAGCTCAAACATCCCCCAATGAATCTCCTATCACTAAATATCCGAGGAGCCCACGGCACGGCCAAAGCCGACTGGGCAAGAGGTCTCGTAACTGCGCATGGAGTCCATTTTCTTGCAATGCAAGAAACCAAATATTCCTCAAACTTCCATAACCAAGCTGCACGTTTTTGGGGCAGAACCTCATTCCAATGCATGGAGGTAAATTCTACAGGGAGGTCTGGAGGCTTAGCATCTATTTGGGACCCAAGCATCTTCCAAGTCTTTCACTCCGTTGCTGATAGACATTTTCTTCTCACTTCCGGGAGACTCATATCATCTGATGAAACAATAAACATCGTAAACATTTACGCTCCGAACGACCCATCCGAAAGAAGAATCCTCTTGTGCTCTCTACTGAATATTTTTGAATCATTATCTGGGGAATGGATACTGCTAGGTGACTTTAATGAAGTACGAGAACCTGAGGAGAGACTCAATTCTGAATTCGTCCCATCGAATGCTCTTCATTTCAACAATTTCATCTATCAAGCAGATCTCATAGAATATCCTATGAGCGGTCGAAAATACACTTACGTGGCGGATAACGGATCAAGTATGAGCAAACTTGATCGGTTTCTAGTGAGTCGAGGCATCCACAATACTTGGCCTGCAGCCTCAGCATTGATCTTATCCAATTGCCTCACAGATCACTGCCCGATTTTGCTTTCAATGGTGCAAGTCGACTTCGGAAAGCGGCCGACACGCGTATTCAATTCGTGGCTCGATCTACCAGGAGCGAAGGATCAAGTCATAAAATGGATGGGGGAATTTGTCTTCGAGGGACAACCGGACCTGAAATATCAAGTCAAACTCCGCTGGATCAAACAACGACTCAAATCTTGGGTCACAGCATGTAAAGACTCACTCGATCACGATCTCCGAGCTAAGATCAGCAGGTTGGAATCCTTGGATATTCTTGCTGAATCCAAAAGTCTCTCTGAATCTGAATTGGAGGAAAGAGCTCAGTGTAAAAGCCTCATCTTAAATCACGAAGAAATGAAAGCCAAAGACTTAAAGCAAAAGTCAAGGAATAGGTGGGCAAAAGAAGGAGAGGAGAACTCCAGGTTCTTCCACAACATAATAAACTCCAATATCAGTAACAATCGCATCCACGGCTTACGGATCAACGACGCTTGGGTTTCAAGTCCACCACTCATCAAGGATCACATACATAGCTTTTTCGCCGGAAAATTTGCCGAACCAATCACATCGAGACCTTCTCTAATCTGCCCGGGCATACGCAAAGTTAGTCCAGAGGATATCCCGGAACTAATCAAACCTTTCACACTACAGGAGATAAAGGAGGCGGTATTCTCATGCGATGGCAATAAAGCTCCTGGTCCAGATGGGATCAACTTATCCTTCATATCATCTTTTTGGACATAACTCAAAGAAGACATACTCCTCGCATTTGAGAATTTTTACCATGGGGAGTCCCTCCACCCTAGCTGCTGCTCTTCATTCATCACACTCATACCGAAAGGAAAAAACCCTGGCTGCCTTTTGGACTATCGACCGATTAGTCTGATCGGTTCTCTCCATAAACTGATCTCCAAAGTTCTACTAAACCGTCTCAAGCCAGTCATAGCCACTCTCATCTCTGAAGAGCAAACCGCTTTTCTTGCAGGTAGGAGTATTCTCGACGGTCCTCTCTCCATTAACGAGATCATTCCATGGTTGAAGCAAAGAAGACACGAGGCCTTCCTCTATAAGGTGGACATAGAAAAGGCGTTCGACACCATAAACTGGACCTTCATCGACAATATCCTCACTCAAATGAACTTCCCTAGCAAGTGGAGAAACTGGATTTCGACTCTCACCAGATCGGCCAAGGCTTCCATCCTCGTAAATGGTTCTCCAACGCAAGAGTTCTACTTCTCTAGAGGCCTGCGTCAAGGCGATCCTCTATCACCGTTCCTTTTCGTCATAGCCATGGAAGCACTCACATGTGTGATGAGGAAAGCATGCAACACCAATATATTCCAAGGTCTGTATCTCGGCTCCCCATCCTTTACTATCTCGCATTTCATATACGCGGATGATGTCGTATTCGTAGGGAACTGGTCGCTGGAAAACATTCAAATCCTCAAGCGAATATTGAGATGTTTTTATCTCTCTTCCGGGCTGAAAGTTAACCATCGTAAAAGCAGCATCTACGGTATTCGGGTAGATGATATTCAAGTGCAGCTCATGGCCGATTTTATCGGCTGCTCTAGAGGAACTTTCCCTCTCAAGCATCTAGGCCTACCCATTGGAAGCAATATGAACACAGTTAGGAGTTGGCAGCCAGTTATAGAAGTCTTCAAATCCAAACTTTCACACTGGAAATCTCGGACACTATCTTTTGGAGGAAGACTCACCTTACTCAAATCAGTTTTGAATTCGCTTCCCACTTACTACTTCTCATGCTTCAAGGCCCCAGTGGGTGTAATAAACTCTTTGGAGAGACTTCGGAGAAACTTCTTTTGGGGAGATACCACGGATCACAGCCGGATGAAATGGGTCGCATGGAGAAAATTCACTACAACTAAAGATCATGGAGGTCTAGGCATCGGTTCTTTACAAGCATTAAACCTATATATGCTAGCCAAATGGTGGTGGCGAATCAAAACTAATAATACGAGTCTTTGGAGTAGGATAATTCATGCCATCCATCCCAATCGGAATGGACAAAACTTCATCCCGTGTTCTTCACTTGCTAGTCCATGGAAGCAAATAGCAAAACTTGATCGTGATATATCCAAGTTCGGCCTCAATCTTGCAGATCTTATCCAGCCCCTCCAATCTTTAAATCTCGTGGTTCAGCAGCCTAGGTGGAAGTGGACTCTAAGTCCTTCTGGTCTGTACACTGTTCGAAGTCTAAGAGTTGCCATCGAGAACCATAATATCACATCCTCCCCTTCCCGGATAGATTGGAACTCTTGGGTACCTCAAAAGGTAAACTTCTTAGCATGGAGGATCCTACACAATGGATTACCCACCTCATCTAATCTTGCAGCTAGGGGCATATCCGTTCCCTCAACCCTCTGCCCATTTTGTCATTTGGAGGATGAAACAACATCACATATACTCGGTACATGCCCTTCTACGTCTCTCATATGGGAGGAGATCACTAGATGGTGCCGTATTAGACCTATCACTGCCCTTGAAACACATGACCTGCTCGTCATTCACAAAAGGCAGAGAGGGCACAAAAGATGGCAGAAGATGATACATCTCATCACCCTTACCACCATTTGGTCAATTTGGAGCCGGAGAAATGAGGTGATCTTCAACAACGGGACCTTCTCGGTGGAACAGATTGTAGGAGAGATTAAATCACTTAGCTATCTTTGGTTCAATAGTCGTGCAAATTGTCCGAATGTCACTTGGAGGGATTGGAGCTGTTTAAATATTTGTAATCTCATTATGTAACCTCTGACCTTGTTAATCTTTTGATTAACAAGTTTATCTAATAATACTCCTTTGTTTGCCTTTCAAAAAAAAGATTGCGACATTTATTTATTGACTGTGGCTAATTATTAAATTTTGTAGGCTAGCTACGGAGGAAAAACAGTAGTTATTTTATTTATTTAATTATTTATTTTTAAATTAGGGGTAGTATTTATATCTCATTATATTTGTCTACATTTTTTCTTCATTTCATTTATTTTCTATGTTCTAAATCGTGTAAAGAATATTTGGCTACAATTATATCTCTTTAGAATTAATTACATCCAAGGGCGAAGCCACCCTTTGAGGTGGTGGGACAGTTGTCCCACCTCAATTTTCTTCAAATATCAGTACTTATGTAAAAAATTTAACCTATTTTATATATAATTGTCTAAATTTTGAATATTTTTGTCCCACCAACAATATGAAAAGTAGGGGCATAAAATGATTTTTCTTTACTTCTTCAATCGTCGGGGACCTGGTTTTTTAAAAAAAAAAAAAATTGGCCGAACCCACAAGCCGGGCCGTGCCAAATAATAATACCACTATTAACAACATGTCAAATGTTGGCGGTGGGAATCGAACTCAAGACCTCTTACTAAAAAATCTTTATATCACCACATGTTGCCACTAGACTACAAGGTTCGGATCGAAAACCTGGCTTCGCCATTGATTACAGCCACATTATCATTTTTTTTTCTTAATTCATATGTTGGTCAACTATAGAAGTATAATGAGAGTGGTAATATTAAGGAGTAAAAAAGGGGGCTATGTGAAGAATTAATTATCCGATCGACATGGTTTCATGTGCGGTTTGTATTGATTTGGCTTTGGTTTTCAAATGTCATCCACTCGCACTATGCATGAGCATGACTAGGAACCACATGTTGAAATGGTACCAGAGGCAGTTCCGTGTGGTGTTTGAATTGATTTAGCTTTGGGTTTGAATGCGTCTATCTTATTATACTTATTTTACTTTCATTTTCGCTCCGTCGTATTTATTCTTTCATTTTCAAAATTAGATAAATAATATTTGGTCATAATTAAATCTATATCATCATAATTAATTCCAACTACATATCATTCTTTTTTTAATTCATATGCCGGATCAAAATAAGCCGTGTATGATGAGATGGGGATAGTAGTATTCATTCTTATTCTTGAGTATAATTGATATTTGTTCAGCTTAAATAATTCTTTCCTTCAGTAGAAGAGGGTTTTATCCTCATTTTCTCATTCTTTTTTATTTATGTTTTTGTTTTGTTTGGTAGAAGAGGTTTGATCCTCAACCTCCTCATTTTTTCATTCCTTTTTTTGTTTTTGTTTTGTTTTTCCTTTCTTTTGTATAATCTTTTCTTTCGTTATTTTTTCAATTTTTCTTTTAACAACAATCTTTCATTCTTTCCAATTTCATTCTCTTCTCTCCTTCCGTGTAATAATAATTCAATTATGTTTTTCTATTTTTTGTTTTAACTCTTTTTTCACGTAGATGGATGTATTGGATTGAGATTTTGTATGATTTTTTTAAACTTTAAAAAGCAGTCTCAAAGCGTTCATGGAGATCACTGAGCTCGCTTCTTAAATCGCTTAGCTCTTTATCGCTTTGAGCAATTTTGTCTGCTCGCTTTGTGTTCTCCAAGCGACTTTCAGAGAGATTACGCTCAAGTTCGCTCCGACTCACTTGCAGCTCCTTGTAGTCATGGTGCTCACACACGACTATACTTTGCTTTCCCTTGAGCAATTCAAGCTCTTGGGTCAGGTTCGTATTGTCGCTCATGTAGTAACGTACAAGAGTCTGCAATGCTTGGTGATTTTAAGCTAAGTTGAGATAATCATCCAGCAGCTCATTGTCGAAAAGTGAATCGGTGTCATCCTCATTTTCCTGAGGATTTTCCGATACACTTTGCACGTGTGCAAGTGTAATTGACGAGTCTAAATTCTCACAAGTGATTACCTAGTCAGCTACCTCAGAGTCGGCGTCGCTGTAGCCATGAGATTGAACTCGGGCTCTTCCTCATCAAATGCAAGTATCCCCATATCAAGCGACAATTGGGTCGCTTCAGCTTCATCATCAGTGAACTGATTTCATCATGGTTCACTCCATCAATCGGGGCTGATGCTTCTTCCGCAATATAGGCCTTGCAGGAATTCTGCCGGGTCTTGATCTCCTCTCGATCCTTTTCTGATAGCGAGGGGCACTCAGACTTATAATGGCCAACCTTATGGTACTCATAGCATTTGACGGTATATTTGACTCCGGGTGAGCCTCGAGCGCCACTTGACTCTGCTTTCCCTTTGCTTGACAAGCGACCTTGTGATCCTTGCTGCTTCTTATAAAAACTCTTGTACTTTGCAGCACGAGCGTTGGAGGTGTTGAAGCCTCTGACCAGTGAAAGAGCGAATCCTTTCAATTCTTCATTTGACATATTCGCTATGTCACCATGGGAGAAGGCGCAAGATGAATCCGCTTGGTTGCTGTCGGCGGCTTTGAACGCTAGGCCCTTCTCGAGCGGATTTGTCTTCTCTTCCTCTTCATTTTCTTTGAGTTCCTTCTTGTTGATGTGGAACTCCATAGCTTTGAAATATGAGAACAAAGGATCGGGAGTTTGAGCACCGAGGTCCTTGTTAAAGAGGTAATTTTCTTTGATCGTCTGCCACTTTCCAGAGAGTGCATGACAAACTTTGGTTTGATCTCCTTATGCGAGAGATCCTTGCCGAGAGTGGCAAGGGTGGTGACTAGATTCAACACTCGGGTCTCGAAAGCCTCCATGCTTTCATTCTGCTTCATTGCTAGCGCCTCAAATTCTCTCATGAGAATATATAATTTGTTCTCCTTGATTTTCTCGTTTCCGCGTGAGAGGAGGGCTAGTGTTTCCCACATTTCTTTTGTTGTTTTGCATTTCATGATCCTTGCTAGATAAGCATCTGATACAGTAGACTGGATCACGTTCCTTGCAACTCGATCGAGATTATCCACTTTGAAATCCTCAGTAGTGAACTCTTCGCGTGGCTTTTCGGCATATGTCGCTTGAGTAGCTCCCTCTCCAACAAGAGTGATTTTCATAATTTTTATGGGACCGTTAGTAATAACTTCTCACATACGATCATGGAGTGAGGCTAAATGAGACTCCACTCGGAAACTCCAATTGTTATATCCTTCCACTGAAAACTGGGGTAGCGAACCTGTAGAGCTCATCTTGGGAAACCGTTAGTAATATGCAATATGCTTGTGTGTAAAATTAATGCAAGTTTTTCTTAAAGACCAGTTCAAAAGAACTCAATTGTGTCGCTTTAAAAGTGTTTAAAGCGGTCCCAATATGCAAAGCAGTAGTTCAAATGAACCCCTGCTCTGATACCACTTATTGGCCCGTTAGCACTAACACACGTAGAGGGGGGTGAATACGTGTGTAGATGTTTGACCTCTTTTTCAAACTTTTCAAGCGTAATTAGAAAAACCCCTCTTGAGTGAGTAAAATCGCTTAAGACAAGAGCAATCGACTTTTCTTCAAAACTCGCTTGAGAAAAGTCGCTTGACCAGAGCCTTGAGCGAGCAGAAATTTAGTGAGCGAAAAGTGCTTGTTTGAGAAAACTCTTGCTTTAATAAATCGTGAGTTCAATTAAGTGTATGTGTGAGTATGCAATAAACAAAGCGATAAGTAAAGAACTGTAAGAAAGAGAAATACAAGCAATTTATAGTGGTTCGGTGATAAGAACGAGAACACAAGCAATATATTATGTTAACGTTTTGAAGAATTATGTGTTTTTGTTTTATGATTTTAAGTGATTGTGATTTTTCTTATAGGAAGTTGGAGGGTATGATGAGCCATTTCACTTTGATTCAATTGAAAGCACTGCAGCTCTTTTCAAAATCATCATAAAATATGGAGAAGCATTTATGAATGATGGGGCTTATAGAGTGACTAAAATCAACTGTGATCCAGAAATGATAGCAAAGTATTCTGGACCTCAAGCTGAAAATATTGTTGAAAAGGTGAATACAGTGGATTTGACACAAGAGTTGAGTAGCAAAAGAGTTGATGTTGACACACCAACTCCAGTTGTTTTGAAGAGAAGCAAGAGAGTTGAAATCAAGAAAGAAAAAATTTAATGGAAGATTCATGAATTGCATAATAAGATCTTCATTTAGAGTTTAGAGTAGGATTTGATATCAAGTAGTGGATTATTTGTTTTTTATTTGAAACTGAAAAAGGTTTTTCGGCAGATAAATTTTTTTTTTTCACGTAGTGACAGTTGAAAAAATTTCAAATTGGTATTTGTTTTTTTTATTGTTAAATTACAACAATG
>JAOWBJ010130949.1:0-12922 GCA_028566335.1 Monarda citriodora | reverse complement strand
GCTCACCAAATTCCGCTCGCTCTTAGCTCTGAGTAAGCGACCTTTTCCGCTCGGACTTATCCGCTTGGAAAAAGTCGCTCGGTCTTAGCGAAAGCAATTTTATTAAAGAGCGGTTTTCTGTATTTCGCTTTAAATCGAAAAAGATGGTAAATCCTCTACACACATATTCACCCCCCCCCCCTACGTGTGTTAGTGCTTTCCAGGCCAACAAGTGGTATCAGAGCAAGAGTTCATTAGAACTACTGCTTTGCATATCGAAGCCGCTTCAAATACTTTTGAAGTGACTTAGTTGTGTTCTTTGAACAGATCTTTTTAGAGAAAAACTTGCATTAATTTGTACACAGCATATTGCATTTATTTAACCTATTTCCAAGATGACTTCCTCAGGTTCGCTACCGCAATTCTTAGTCGAGAGTTATAATACTTGGAGCTTCCGAGTAGAGTAGCACCTTGCAGGTTATCACATATGGTCCCATTACGATTACAAAGCTAGCTATTACAGGAGGTGCACCAGGTGTAGCGACTTACATGGAGAAGCCACGTGAGGAGTTTGTCGCTGCGGACTTTAAAGTTGAAAATCTAGACAGAGTAGCCAAGGACGTCATCCAGTCAACAGTCTTAGATGCATACCTAGCGAGGATTATGAAGTGCACGACTGCAAAGGAGATGTGGGATACACTAGCCCTCCTCTCACAAGGGACAGAAAATATCAAAGTTGTCCGTTCTTATAAGAGAATTTGAGGCGCTGGTGATGAAGCCGAGTGAGAGTATGGAGGCCTTTGAGACAAGGGTCTTGAATTTGGTTACATCACTTGCCACTCTGCGCAAGGAGCTCTCGCACAAAGAAGTGAACACCAAGGTTTGCCATGCCCTCTTTGGCAAGTGGCAGACAGTCAAGGAAAATTGCCTCTTCAATAAGGATCTGGGCGCTCAATCCCCAGAGGCCTTATTCACTGACTTCAAGGCCATGGAATTCCATATTAACAAGAAGGAGGTCAGAGAGAGCGAAGAAGAGGAGAAGACTATCCCAGAGAAGGGGCTCGCTTTCAAGGCCGCTAATGTTCAACAAGCGGATTCCTCATGCGCATTCTCACATGGTGATATAGGGGATATGTCTAAGGAGGAATTGAAAGAGTTCGCTCTTTCGTTGATCCGTGGGTTCAACACCTCCAACGCTCGTGCTGCAAAGTACAAGCGGTTTTATAAGAAGCAGCAAGGACCATCTGGTCGCTTGCCAATCAAGGGTAAAGCGGAGTCTAGTTCCGCTCGAGGATCGTCCGGTGTAAAGTACACCGTCAGGTGTTATGAATGCCACAAAGTCAGCCATTATAAATCAGAGTGCCCCTCGCTTTCAGAGAAGGAGAGAGAGGAGCTAAAGGCCAAAATTAATTCCCTCGCAAAGCTTATGTTGTGGAGGAAGCAGCTATTCCTGTGGATGGGGTCAATCATGATGTGGACCAGTTCACAGATGATGAATCTGAAGCGGCTCAGTTGTCACTTAATATGGGGCCACTGACATTCGATGAGGAAGAGCCTGAGTTTAATCTCATGGCTATGAGCGACAATGAATCTGAAGCGGAGGATGGGGTAATTCTATGTGAAAACTCTAACTCGTCCATTACACCCGCACACGTGTAGAGCGTTCCGGATACTCCTCAGGATAATGAGGAGGACACGGACTCGCTCTTTGACAATGAGATGCTCGGTGACTATCTCGATCTCATTGAGAATCACCAAGCACTGCAAGTTGTAGTACGTCGCTACATGAGCGACAACGCGAAGCTGACCCAAGAGCTTGATTTTCTCAAGGGAAAGCAAAACGTGGTCACTTGTGAGCACCATCACTGCGCAGAACTGCAGGCTAGTCGACAACAACTTGAGCGATTGCTCGTCGACAGTCGCTTGGAGAATGCCAAGCAAGCAACCCAAATCGCTCTTAGCAATAAGAAGCTAAGTGATTTGGAGAGCAAGCTTAGCGACCTTCAAATGAAGTTGGATACCGCTCAAGGGTGTGAACAACACCTTACCTTCAAGCTTAAATCTCTTTACAACGCATCTGAAGCGAGTAAAAAGATTGAGCATTCCTTTCTACCTCATGGCTCAAAGGAAGGGATTGGGTACGTTGTTGTTCCCGATAAGCCCTTTACCTCTTCCGGTCCAATTTTTATTTGTTCTTCAGTGAATGTATCAGAGAAGTCCACTGCATCTTCGATACATGCCGGAAAAGGCAAAGAGAAGGAAATTCCAAGCGGTCCTCCCAAAATCGCTTTCAAACCAAAGGGGAGCGACTGACTTAAGGTGAATAGGGCCATGGATCAATTAAGGCCCAAGCGAAACGCTCCTTCCAGACCCCAAAAATAGTTCACTAATCAAGGGGGAAGGCAGCACGCTTCAAAGCGTATTCACAAGCGCGAATATTTACCCAGGGTATTTCAGGGTAGAGCGAACTTCAATCGAAAATGGAACAATCTCTCCAACTCTATGTCATACCATCCTCAAGTTTGATTATGCCGAGGATGAAGTACCAAGACATACCTTGCGCTCGCAGAGGTATCGCTTTGGTAGAGACTTAGCTCAGCGAAGTAGGCCAAGCGACTTTCGGTCCGGGAAATTCGCTCGACCAAATTTTGCACACACATGCACATGCTTCCGTGAGACTCACTCTCACGGTAGACCAAAGGTTGTCAGGCCTAAGCCCTAAGCGGTTTCACCTTTGAAACCCGCTAAGGTTAAAAGCCCAAGTGCTAACCCCAAAGGACCCAAAATCATTTGGGTACCTAAAAATCGTTCTTAAATCTTGCAGGGGAAGCAGGTGGTCCCGGTCGCTCGGGGAAGGGCACATGAAAGCGCTATCTGGTACCTTGATAGCTGATGCTCAAGGCACATGACTGGTGTCAGATCCTTCCTCACAAATGTCGAAGATAATGAGGGACCTCCATGACATTTGGTGACAATGCTAAGGGCTTCACCAAAGGATACGAATGGATCTACAAAGCAGATTGCTCTTGGGGAGACACGACAAGGAAATATGTATATAGCGGAGTGGACCTCAAGCGACAGGGAAGTTTGCTTGGTCGCTCGAAGCGCACCTGAAAGGAGCTGGCTGTGGCGTAGAAGATTGAGCCACCTCAACTTTCAGTCTATCCATGCAATCGCTCGAAAAGGCCTTGTTCGTGGGATCCGAAATGAAGTATTCGTGAAGGACCACGTTTGTGCTGCTTGTCAAATGGGAAAGCAACTGAGAGCCTCTTTCCCAAGCATTGAAGATGGGTCCTCCAAGCGGATACTAGAGCTACTCCACATGGATTTGCACGGTCCAGTATCTCCTCGCTCTTTAAATGGAAAGAAATATACCTTAGTTGTAGTGGATGATTTTTCTCGCTTCACTTGGGTAGTTTTCTTGTACAGCAAGAAGGAGACTTTGAAGTTGCTACCGAGGCTGCTTAAATAACTCTCAGTCGAGAAGAGCCTCAACATAGTGACTATCCGCTCGGACCGGGGCACAAAATTTCTCAATTCTGTTCTAGAAGAATATTGTGGAGAGCATGGAGTCAAGCGACAGACATCGGCCGCTCGGACTCCACAGCAGAATGGTGTAGCGGAGCGCAAAAATAGAACAATCAAAAAGATCGCTCGCACCATGTTAGCAGATGCCGAATTGCCCAAGCGGTTTTGGGCTAAAGCGGTTTATACCGCTTATTATGTGCAAAATAAAACCGGCATCAACACAAGACAACAGAAGACACCATATGAAATATGGACAGTGAGAATTCCTAGCATATCTTATTTCTATATTTTTTGTTGTCGGTGTTTCATTCACAATAACGGGAAAATACAATTAAGGACTTTTGATAGCAAAGCGGACTCATGGATTTTCTTAGGATATTCCCTGACAAGCAAAGCTTATAGAGTCTATAATTGTCTGACACTTGTTGTGGAGGAAACACCTCATGTCGTTATTGACGAAGCTACCTTCAAGAATGTGCAGGAGACAGGAAATCGCTCAAGCGATTTAGAGCTGCCGCTAAGCCGCTTGAATTTGGATCAAGCGGATTCCGAAGGTCACTCGAGTGGTCCCGTGACCCACTCGCAGTCAAAGGAAGTTTCCATTCCCGCTATCCCTCAAGATGCTGAAGACCCTGAGTAGGATCCAAGTCATCTGCCTGAGGTTGAAGAGCGCTAAACCTCTCCAGACGATCCTTCGATCTCACAAGCCGTTAATGGTGAGGGAGCCTCAGTTCAAGAGCCAAGCAGTGGCAATGGCGAAGGGGGAAGTGAAGCGGATAATGAACTCGCTCAAAGGAGGTTATGGCTCAGAAATCACGACCCCACTCAAATAATCGGAGATCCAAATGCCGGAGTGAGGACGCGTGGTACCCTTCTTCATGGAGAAAGCTGTCTCTTTAGTTGCTTTCTCTCATCCATAGAGCCATCAACAGTTGAAGAAGCGCTTGCAGACCCTGATTGGATAAATGCTATGCAAGCGGAGTTGAACGAGTTCAAGAGGAATGATGTTTGGGAGCTAGTCGATCGTCACTCGCATCAGTACGTGATAGATCTCAAGTGGGTTTTCAAGAATAAAACTGACCAAGATCACGTGGTGGTTCGCAATAAAGCAAGGTGTGTTGCCAAGGGATACTACCAGCAAGAAGGGATTGACTATGAAGAGACTTTCGCTCCGGTAGCACGGATCGAAGTGATCAGATTATTCCTAGCATTCGCTGCATCCAAAAGCTTCAAAGTATATCAAATGGATGTGAAGAGTGCTTTTCTCAATGGAGTGCTAAAGGAGGAAGTCTATGCAGAGCAGCCACCCGGATTCAAAATGGGTGACAAAGTGTATCGCTTGAAGAAAGCGCTATATGGATTAAAGCAAGCACCAAGAGCTTGGTACGACACACTCTCTACATTTCTGGTAGAAAGCGGATTTAAGAAAGGAAGCATGGACAGAGCACTGTTCACTATCTCAGAAGAAGAAGATACCTTATGGGTGTAAATATATTTTGACGATATCATCTTCGGATCCACTAATCCGGTTTTTGGAGAAAGATTTGCTGCACTCATGAAGAATAAATATGAGATGTCTATGATGGGATAGATGTCATGCTTCCTAGGGCTTCAAATTAAACAAAAGAAAGATGAGATTTTCATCAACCAAGCGAAGTACACAAGAGAGATGCTCGCTCGGTTCGGAGTAGATAAGGAGCGGACAGTCAGTGTCCCAATGAGCCCAACATGGAAAATTCGCTCCGACCTTGACGGCAAAGCGGTGAATCCCAGAGAATATAGAGCCCTGATTGGATAGCTCATATACCTCACTGCAAGTCGCCCTAACATATCTTATGCAGTTGGAGTGTGCGCAAGATTCCAAAGTGATCCAAAGCAATATCATCTGGAGGCCGCTCGAACCATACTAAAATATCTGAAGGGGACCATCAACTTAGGTCTCTGGTATCCAAGAGAAGATGGTTTGGAGCTAAGCGGATACTCAGATGCAGATTTTGGCACCTGTCAAGTCAACAGAAAATCAACCACAGGAACCTGCCAATTTCTGGGAAACAAGCTTGTCTCATGGTTCTCAAAGAAGCAGACAAGCGTAGCGACTTCAACAACGGAAGCGGAATATATGGCCGCTGGAAGCTGCTGTTCACAAGTTCTTTGGCTCAAATATGAACTCATGGATTATAACATAGAGGCCAAAGAAGTTCCTATCTACTGTGACAACACAAGTGCTATCTCGATGACCGCGAATCCAATTCTTCACTCGAGATGCAAGCACATTGAGATCTGACATCACTTCATCAAAGATCATGTTGAAAAGAAGGATGTTGCAGTTATCAAAATTCACACCGACATACAGCGAGCTGATATCTTCACCAAGCCGCTCGCACAAGATAAATTCAAAATGTTGTGTGTTGAATTAGGGTTATTAGACCCTGGGGAGGATAAGGTGGAGTAAGGTGAAGAAGCAGAATGGTTCCCTAAGGAACCAAATGTTGGATATTCAGTTAAGGGGGAATGTTCATGCTTGAGGATATAAGGAGGAGAAGATGAAGCGGAATGGGAAGGAGATCGCTCCAGAAAGCCGCTCGATGAAGTTCGCTCGGCAGAGATCGCTCGATTAAGAAACTGATCAAGCGGGCCCAACATACCGCTTGATCAAGACGCTTCATAGAGGTATCAAACAAATTACAATATTTGATTGACTGGTATATATTCTAAACCTTAAATCCTCTGGAAGTAGATTAAGTTTTTGAATATTCTCCTGTAGAACTTCATATTATTAATTGAAAAATAGTAAAGTGTTGACGCTTAGATCACAAGAGATTTTCATTTGAGAGAAAGACATTACGCTTTGCAGACCCTGAAATAGCGGGTCGCTCTCAAAATTCATGAAAACTCTCTTCGTAAAGCGTATTCAACCAAATGCCCACAAGATTAAAGAGGATACATTACTCTATTCTTTTCGCTTTACTATATTTTATTCTCATCATGTTAAGCAATTTTTAAGAGAAGCAAATATTTTATCGGATCAAGGATCGCTCAAGCAACTCATAAAAAGAAATTCTCATTAATCACTTAAGATATATTGCTTGAGAAATTTACAAAATCGTTTCTAAGAAAAAAAACACTTCATCATAAATCGCTCAGGGAAAAGAAATAGAAATCGTTTAGAATTCGCTCACAAGGAATTCGCTCCAAGTGAGCTCACTTGAGCGAGTTTGCTTGTGATTGTCAAAGCGAACTACCAACGAGCGACTTCGCGCATTTAATGCCCTGTCACGCCTGACACGACATGCCTTTTGCAGGTACTTTTTCACTTTTTGGACACGTCCTCCCACTAATCCTTAATCATCCGATTTTCAAGGGAGATCTTAACCGTCCACGTGTTCACAAACCACCACCACCGCTCCACATTCTCGATTAATCTTGTCCACCGAATTCAAAGAGTCACATCCGAATTTAGCGGACACGATTAATCGTTCCAGAACATGTACACTCAAACCAAATTTGAAAAACCCTATTTTTCTTTCAAAAACATCAATCTCTCCATTCTCGATACTCGGTAAAATTCTCTAAATCCGCCATTGTCAACCAACCAAGTTTTTTCAGAACCTCCAAATCTGCTACAATGGCACCGGAAACCAAACCACCTACAGTTTTCAACCTCTTTCGATCCAAACAACCAAAAATCCATAAACATATTCTTGTTGAACCCCATATTCAACTCAAATGGTTCAATACAGATCAAGAAATCATCGGAAAATCTATCTCCGTTGCCAAACTTTCTACCTTTCTCACGAGCGCACTACCGTTTATCTACCCTATTCCCGTCTTAGAGTTCTTCCGTAACTTCAACTCCGAATCCTCGATTACTTCCGTTTCCCAAATAAACCCTGATCATCCCGATACCAGATATTCCACTCCTTTAAACATCGCCGATGTTGTGGATGCGCTTGGCCTTCGGTATTCCGGCCATGAAGTGGAAAGTGCTGGGAGTGACAACAGCACGAAAATGCTGCGAAGATTCTCAGAAGATCCTCTTGTTGTGTTCGGAAAAGTCAAGACGAAGGATCTTAAACCTGTCTTCAAGAAGCTCTGTGATATCATGACAAAGATTCTCTTCAGTCATATTGGAAGTCACACCACTGTTTCCTTTGCCAAGTTGAAGGTCTTATGTGCCCCGATGGACGAATTGAAAGGGAAGAAGCAGTACAATTGGGGGAAGTTAATTGTAAATCAGTGGATTGAAGTTGGTCTTACAGTAAAAAAGGAAGAAATATTCAATTTTTCAACAAACACTACAATTCGCTTTGGAAATGCCATTTCCCAAGCCATGTTGAATCTGCAAAACAGACGAGGAGCATTCTTCGATGATCGCTTCCACTTTGCTCCAGCAAAGAGACCACTCTACAAAGAAAATGAGGATGAACTCATAAGCGAGGTGTTAGTGATACCGGTTATTCCGCTTTCACGAAGAGAGAAAGTAACCCTCTCCTGACAAACAAGCGAAGAAGACGAGAGCGAAGAAGGTGGCAAAGCGGTCGCTCATGGATAAGGAAGAAGAAGCGGATGTTCAACCGCTTAGTATTGTCTTGAAGAAACCAGTTGTTAACGTCAGACCTTTGCGGACACGCACTGGTCAGGAAAGTGAATCAGAAGAGAGAACTCTGTCTGAAAGTACCACATCATCTTCAAGTGAGTCTGAATGTGAATGTGATGATGAAGAAGTCCATGAAGACAACGAAGAAACTAAGGACTAAGAAACTTTTGAGGAAGAGGGAGAACAAGAGAAAGATGATACAAATGAAGAAGAAGTAAGGGAAGTCGAAGATGAGGAAAAAGGAGAAAGGGACGAAGAGAATAATGAAGAAGAAGAGGAGGAACTGAGAAAGGAAGATTCTGAACAAGTGAATGATGAAGGAGAAGCGAACACGAGTTCGCTTGGAGAAAAGCTCGCTCAATTTGCAAAGGACATGTCCGCTCTGGACATTCACGCCCTTAAAAAGTCAGCTCTAAATGCCACTGCTCGCTTGACAGCAGCAGACAAAGGCAAGAGAGTAATGAATGAAGACCCGCTCATTGAAAACGCTGAGGAATATTACATGACCTACCTGGAGGAACAAGGCAAAGGAGGTCATCTGGGAAACCTGCCTAGTGATAATGAGATGGTAGAGGAAAAAGGTCAAGCGACCTTGTTGGAAATTGAAAAGGAAAAGTTGAGAAGTGACACAGCTCTCCACTTTGAGTCTGTGAAGCTAACAGACGAGCAGAATGAATTGTTTGGAGAATTGATGGATTACGTACTAATCCTTGGTACAGAATTCTACAAGATTTTTGAAGCTCTCTCCAAATCAGACGAACAGGATCTTATTCTCTCGGAAGCAAAGACCCTCTCCTACTTTGGGTTCTCCGGCTTCCATGAGATGTTAGATGTGGGAGTTACTTGGCAGAAATTGGAGGAGCTGCCTGTCTATCCTCTCATACTTTGGGAGTTGCCTGTCTATCCAAACATCCGAGAGTTGGTGCCCTCTAGAACACTCAGCGTGAAAGAGCTCATTCAACTAGCTCAAGTTTCGAAGGAGGCAGAGATTGCTGCTATAGCAAGAGTCAAGGAGCTGGAGGGAGATTTTCAGTCCTTGAAAGAGGAGTTGAAAGTGGTGCAATTCTCTACAAAAGAAAGGATAGAAGAGCTGGAGAAAACTCTTCAATCACTGAATGACCAACTTCTTCAATCAACAGATATTCAGCGCTCGCTTCAAGAGGAGCTTACAAAAGTGAATCAGGAGTTGACAAAACAGAAATCATACAATGAAGTGAGTGACGCAGAGAAGAAGAAGTGGCTGGAAGAAAAGGAGAATCTCCTAGCTGCCAAAGAGTTGGCAATATCTGAGAAGGAAAGAATGATCCAAGATCAACAAGAGCTAAAAGAGGAAATTCAGAGATTGATAGCTAGCAACGAGAATGTGCTCGCTCCATTCATAGAGGAAGCGGAGCAACCACACGAAGAAGGGGCATCGGCTGCCCAGATCAGAGATGCCGTTGAACAATCTCTTCAACTTGGTCCTTTCGTCAAGGACATTTTGGGCAACTCCCTGGTGACAGAAGTTCCAAAATTTGTGCAATCCGTTGCATGACTTGTGCAATCAAAAATGCAAAAATGAGTTACGGAAATGATCAAGAAGGATCACTTGGTGCGAAGTGGAGCGAATACCTCTCGCGGTCCCGTCAGCAAGAGGGAAGGAGAGACGACATTGGTTGTACCCGCTGCCAAGGGTATCTCGATCAATGAGCTACAACCAATGGTGAGAAGCGACGATGTCGTGAGCGGTGCTGTTGAGACCGCTCAAGCAAAGAAAATCACCAATCCACTTCCTCAAGCACAAAACGTTGTAGTACCGGTTGCCCGACGAATTGAATTTGTGGATGACAATGTAGATGAGATAGCAGATGTTGAACTAGAGGTTGTGATTGAAGCGGCTCGCCTAGAGGTAAATATGGACGAACAATCGAAGGAGCCTGCTGCTGAACCTGCTCATGTAACGGCTGCTGTCGTTGAACACACAAAAGAAAATCCAGCCAAAAGAAAAAGAGATGAAGAGAGAAACGAGTTCACAAGGAAGAAAGCAAAGTGAGATGTTGCACAAGAAGTGAAGGCTAGGAAGGCTAGAGCTGAGTTGAAAAAAGACACAGAGGAGGAATTCCACAAGCGTGCAGAGTTTTTCTTCAAGGAAAATTGTATTCGCCTCGTGCCACAGGGAAGAGATGAAAGAAATGCTGTGGAATTGTTCTCACAGAAAGTGATGGCAGAAAAGATGATCTCTGAGATGAAGAAGAGTCAGAGGAGCAATGAGATCAAAGAAGTGATGATTGAAGTTTTGAATAGGTTCAAACTAGAGTTCAAAGATGAAGAGGTGAAAAAGCACTATGAGAATCTGAGAGTGAGGATTTCTACTCGTTCTGCCAAGGACACACAGGATTATCTGAACTCTCTCCCTATCAAAGAAGTAGTTGAGTACGTGCCATCTAGAGAAGCGACGTTGTGGAAGGAAGCAGAGTATCGGTTCAGCAGCTACATCATCATTGGGGAATCTACAAAACAATCCGCCCTCAAATTGGGTTTGTAGAAATGATGAAGGAATACTACCCATCACTCTGGACAACAATTCTCAATTGTGCAGGGGACGCTCTTTTCAAGGTCCCAATAAAGCGAACTCTGGAACCACCGCTTGTCTCGGGAAGCACTCTACCCAACAACAAGGTGATTGATGGAGATATCAATTGGGTGATAGCAAGAAAGAAGATCAAAGGAAATAAGGAGGCCTGCACCCAAACAAGTATCAATGGCTGCGTCACCTATGGATTGAAGTGGAACAGATCAGACTTATCTTAAAATCTCTTGAATCTAGCTAGATTGTTATTTTGATAATGTCTTTTTGTCAAATATCTTTTGTAAACTGTACAAGTCCTAGTATCAATTTAAAGAAGATCTTTTGCCCTGACAATCTCTCATTGTCTTTTTATCTTCTCGCTTTAGATTAGTGACTCAAGATCAGGGACATATTCCTATTGCACTAACAATTGCTATTTTGCAAAGAAGGCATCCAATCAAGGGGGAATCTACCAAACTATGATTCTCGCAAAAGCACAAGAGCAAGCTCTGACACTATATATTTCCTATCATACTGATGCTTGTTGTCTTTGCAGAAAAGAAAAGATGAGGTATCAAAAGGGAATTCGCTTAGTCCTTTGAAGACTCAAACATCGCTCTTATACTCAAAAGCGAATTCTCTCATCACTTGAGCAAATCCAAAAGAAAGCTTCATGCCTGAAGAGAGGTACAAAGTTAATGAGGGAAGCAA
Organism: Monarda citriodora; assembly: GCA_028566335.1. Taxonomy (NCBI): domain Eukaryota; kingdom Viridiplantae; phylum Streptophyta; class Magnoliopsida; order Lamiales; family Lamiaceae; genus Monarda; species Monarda citriodora. Next base: position 1,559 of record JAOWBJ010130949.1, on the reverse strand, counting down.
TACAGAGATACGATTAATCTTCTATCTCTAACTCATTTCACTGATTATTTCGGAGCCCTTACGCTCTAATACCCTCTTTAGAGATCCATGCTCTGATAGTTGCTTCAGAAATCATGTGCTCAAATTGAATCACAAATGCTCTGATACGCTTAACATGCTCCCTTCATTGCTTGCTCTGTTACCTTAGACATAATCAAGATTCACTCTGATACCTTAAGCAAGAATGATAGTGCTTGCTTCATTACCTCTAATCATTTGCTCTAATACCTAAAAGACAGAAGTCCACTCTGATACCTAAAGAACTAGAGATAAAGCCTGCATAAAACACTTATGCGCACTTATACCTTCACTACTATTCGCTTAGATCTCTTAACAGAAAGAATTTTGTGTATTTTTGCTCTGATACTCTTAAAGTGAGCACTGGTTAAAAGGATTCTCAAAGCTCTGATGACTTAAGAATTAACCTAAATTGCTCTTTGTTCTTTAAGAGATCACCTTACATGCTATGTTACATCAAGTGAATAATTCTCATGCTTAGATGATATTAATTGCCATACTCCCCATTCCCTGATGCCATGATTAGTGAAGATGATTTTGGTCTATGTGCTATATGCTTGCAATCATAATCATGCTCCAATGTGCTACACTTATAGAAAATTCAATGATTGTCATAATTGCTTTATTTCGCTCTGATACCTGTGAAAGTTAGTCTATGCTTTAAAGAAGAGAGTTAAAACTATAATGCCAGATGCAGTATTAACTCCGGTATCTTTTTGACTAGCTTTGGTATTATCAAAAATGGGGAAATTATTGGGATATTTAGTTAAGGGGGAATTAGGCTTAACTGGTTTTGATTATACCAAAGTCTCCGTACTAATTATTCATATTCTTACTTTCCTAAATCCCCTTAGTGGTAGGACACTTGTAAATTTTCTTGTAATAGAGAAGTTCACTTGTTAGGGAACTTCACATTTTATTAGTGTATTTTCTACCAAGCGAAGACTGAAGTCGAAGCGGATTAATGAAAGCGACTAGGATGGCCAAGCGAATTCCAGTGGAGTTATTTCCAGGATTCCTACTTCAAGAGAGAAGTCACAAGCGAAGTCTTCTCATGCAAAGATGCTCTAATGGAATACCTGAAGCGAAGTTGACCGCGTAAAGATTGTCCGCTCCAAGTGCTCAAAGTGACTTATCAACTCGAGCGGATATGCCTCAAGCGACAACCTCAAGAAGACTTGTCATGAGCAACATTCAAGCAAGGAACAAGAGTCAAGCGAAGATCTCTCATGAAGCGAGTCACAACAGAAGACCACTTAAGCCATGCCAAGCGACTTACCTAGTTCGCTTGATGTCTCTCAAGCGACTTATCAAGTTCGCTCAAGCTATTAGAAAGTTACTTGCTCAGCATGTTCCAACTGAAGTAAAAGCTCTTAAAAGCTCTGACACAATGTACTGAAGACAAGAAGTTCACTTCAAGGGTATGAAGCGACTTCATTCAAAGCGAAGAATGTCTGCGCCGCATTAAATGCAAATCAGTGTCACCAGGACACGTGTCAAAG
>JAOWBJ010130848.1:0-12923 GCA_028566335.1 Monarda citriodora | reverse complement strand
AAACTTTTGTTTATTGAACAATGTGTATGGATTTATGTTTAACTACAATGGCTGAACCATGGTTTTAATATGATTTTTACTTTCATGACATGATATTTAACTATTTAATCTTATTAAGATTGATATGATTTATTACATGTTATATAAGTGAAATCAAAGTAACAAATTACAAATGAACTTAAGATGGTTAACCGTAAACCGATACGCGGGTAACCGGAATTTTCGGGTAATCGTAAATTGGCTAATCGGAATTTTCGGTTTGGTTTCGGTTACTAAAATATGATACCCGATTAGTCGGTTTCGGTTCAAAAAAATTTAACTACCCGAACCGAACCGACCCATTTGCAGCCCTAAAAGGAAGTAGTATATCCATCTCATTATATTAGTCCCGATTTTCTCTTTGGTCCATCTCACTTATTAATCTCATATCCTAAAATGACAAAAAATATGTGGTTACAATTAACTTTCTCATTAGAATTAATTACAATCACATATCTCATTTTTTTTGAATGGATGTGTCCGGTCAAATCAAGACTATATTAATGAAATAGAGGTAGTATAATACATTCATCTGGCGGTACATCCAGTGTTTTCGCAACCGGACCGGACCGGCCGGTTGAACCGGTCGGACCGGGACCCGGCCGGTATACCGGTCTGGTTATAGGTGTCAAAACCGGTTCAATTATAAATATATAAAAAAACGTTGTCAGGACGTATACAAGTAGTATGTCTGGCCCAGCTGGTAAGCACCTTGGCCTCTAAGGCTTTTGGATGATTATAGGGTAAGAGTTCGAAACCCATCTGTCCCTATTTTTATTTAATTTTTATTTTTTGAAAAAATATTACTATTATATATATTATATCATATATTAATAAATTCTCAAATAATAAATTCTCAAATGTTAAATAGGTACAAATATTATTATTAACTTTTATTTTTTGAAAAAAATATTACTAAGATATATATTATATCATATATTAATAAATTCTCAAATGTTAAAGATGTAAAAATTTTATTCATATTTATGACGTTTCCGGTTCTCTAACCGGTTCGACCGGTCCAACCGGTCCGACCATTGAACCGGTAAGGAGACCGGTTCGTCTTCCGGTCCAGTCGTGAAAACATTGCTTCCAGGCATTCGACATGATCTGTTTGTTTTTTTTTTTTTTTTTCGGATACACATTTCTACCGATATTTAATACGAATTTTACAATATCATTTTGAAATATTATTTTCTTTTACCGAGTACTACGACAACGAAGGGAGTAGTTTTTTATTGGAGGAGTGTATATTAATCAAATTTAACGACGACGAATCATGCAAAAATTATATATACTACTATATAATAATTATCTCACCCCATATAAATAAAAATGTTAATATTTTTTAATTTCTAAAATACCCCCGCTTTTTACCAAAAATATAAAATAATGCGCAGTAAAGATCCGGGTTCGATTCCCGGCGGGTGCATTTATTCTATTTTGCTTTTTAATTTTACTTTTGGGCAGGGGCGGAGCTAAAGCCACCCTCCAAGGGGCTTAAGCCCCTCCCAAAAAAAAAATTTACTCTTATTTTAACTTAAAATTTTACGAAAATATCAATAGTTGTAATGATTTTTTATGAGAAAGTCCCCACCAACAATTCGAATTTTAAGACTATTGTGTCGATGTTGAAAATTTAATAGTCTCGGCCCCTGACGAGCATTTTTTCTGGATCCGCCCCTGATTACCACAGTAATACCTCTATCTCACTAAATTAGTCTACATTTTATTTTGATTTATCTCATTTATTAGTCTCATTTATTAAAATGACAAAAAAAATGGCTACAATTAATTCTCTCCTTTAAAAATTAATTACAACCACACATCTCATTTTCTTGGTTGACGTGCAAACCCAAAAATGACTAATTTAATGAGATGGAAGTAGTTGCTAATAAGATATGAGCACACTCTCGTGAGGACGACCATGTGGTGTGGTCGGATTGTTGTTCAATAAAAATGACACTTTTATTATAAAGATTGACACTTTTAAAAATGATATTTTTATTCATTAAATAATTATGTTAAAAAAATTTATGCAATAAAACTAACACTTTTATTCAATAAGATTGACACTTTAAACTGGACTCGTCATGAATCCTCGTACTGTCAACTTTTTGAAATGTTTATAAACTAGGCCAAACACCTCGGAGTCTTTCTTGCCACGGCACAAAAGGCCAACTCGCAGCGCTCCATCACCGCCGACTGCGCTCAAAGGCATTTTTTTCATTTATTCTAATTCTTTTCTCATAGCGCTGAACAATTTTTTAATTTATTATAATTGTTCATATTTGATTACTGATCGATCGTGCTTTTGTTAAGCCTTGTTACTATGATGGAAAACGTAAAAAGAATGTAGGAACGCAAGAGATTTACATGGTTCGATCCGCTTGAGGCAGATCTACGTCCACGGGGAAAAAGGAAAAACTTGTATTGCTCTTAGTGTAAGTATGAGAGTTTGTATATCCCCTCTTATATCCTAGTGCCTTTATTTATAGGCTTACAAGTAGAATCATTGTCTAATACAAAGACTAGGCCTAATCGGATAACCTTGAGGTCTTGTTGATATCTGTTTACATTGTAGATATCTGAATCTCTATCTCTCTATAATATGTCTTCGAGATAGGCTTGGTGTAGGAGTCCTTCTTGTTGTAGAAGTCTTGATGGCGAGCTTTAGGCCGAGCTCTGGGCCGGTGTGGGCCTGATCTGAACTGGGCCGATCTGCGTTTGGGATCTTACTGTCTTTGGAATGAGCCTTGTGTTTAGGCCGAATAGCATTGGGCCGAGCTCTTATCGAGGTCTATCATTGTTGGGCTTCGTGCTTGGGCCTAGCTGTTAGGCCATATACTATCACATCTCCCCCCTCCGTAGAGAGGTAGGGATGATGATATGGTGTAGTGCACCCCGCTAGAAAGAGGTGAGCTTGCGAACTGATCAACCCTTTCAAAGTGGACGCGAGCAGCGAGTATACCCCGTTGAAAATAGGTGAGCTCGTGAACTGGTTGCCCCCGTCAAAGTGGGCGCGAGCAGTGAGCATACCCCGCTGAAAAGATGTGAGTTCGCGAATTGGTTGCATGCCCCCGTCAAAGTGGACGCGAGCAGCGAGCATACCCCGCTGAAAAGAGGTGAGCTCGTGATCTGCGAACTGAAGGTGAAGGGGCATCGAGATGACGGACTGACAGTGTGTCAGTTACTTTTCATTAAATGCGTCGGTTGAGTTTTCGAGGCCCTTGGGCCAATAGGAACGCAGGATGTGGTGCGTCGCTTAAAATAAAGCGTATAATACACGCCTGGTGTCGATCATTGTTGTCACTAACACTTTCTCTCTTCCAAAATTCTCGACGATTGTTCTCTGGTCTGCGTAGATTTCCGGCGATCCCATACCGCACGATTCATCTCTCTCGCTCTGGTATACTCGAACAAGTAAGTGGTTATGTCTTCCTCTACTAAAGTTGAGTCTTCTAAAGTAGAGTTTAAGGTTATGGGTCGGGGTACAACCTAAGTTGAATTGCACCGAGTGTGGCAAGAATCGTGTACCCCGAGTTTTGTGCTTTTCCCACCGTTGTAGGGTTGAAAATGTAAATAGATACTTGTCGTCTCTATTTGTGTCCGCCATTAGAGAATTGTGTAGCGAGTTTTGTCTCCCCGAGAATGATGAGTTCATCGTTTTGGGTCCGTCGGACCAGGCATGTGCCCTGCCATTTGGCTTTATTACTATCTACGTAGATGCACTTCACAGTGGTCTTCGTTTCCCTCTTCTTACTGCGTACATCTCGCTCTTAGTGGCGTACGAACTGCCCCTAGGGCAAATAACCCCAAATTCCTTTTGTCATCTCGCCTATCTCGAGTCCGAGACGAAGCAAACCTTGACTTGGGATATGGTCTTAAATTTCTTTTTCTTTAAGACCTCAAAGAGCTGGTACTACCTTATGCTGAACTCAGCGGCTAAGGTTGTACTCCCAATAAAGTCCAAGACTGGCACTTGAAATTTTTCTTTCTTCGAGCTGCTGATGTAGGCATGCCGGTCTTCGCTTGGCGAACTGGCACGTTAGGTAAAATAAAAGTCTCCCCTCAGTATCCCGAACTGAAGGAGAGGTTGATTAAGGCTGCCAAAATGAGGCCTGTCCCTGATGATCTATCTACCGCGAAGGAGGTGGGGAAGGGTAGGGCATTCTTTTCTTTTGTCTTCTCTTTGATGTGTTGTATTGCGAACTCATCTGACTTGTTTGTTCTTGTGCAGTGGGCCTCACGTTGAAGAGTAAGAAGAGGCCGGCGGAGGCCGATAATGTGGAAGTGTCCGCGACGTCCTCGGAGAGGACGCATGACGATGTGATGTCACCCCGAACTGAGGGGGCATAGTCCATGCCGACTCCCGAGTTTAAGCGGATGAAGCATGGGCTCAAGAAACCGACGAAGGCTTCTATGGTGGTCAGTTCGCAGATCGATCTGACCACCGAAGCGAATGTCGATCCGCCTCCTAGCGATCCGCAGGAGGAGATGGAGTCCCTCCACAGGAGGGCGGAAGAGGCTGAGGCGGAGTCTGCCGCGGCCCGAAAATTGGAGGAGGCCGCCCAATCTTCATTGGCGGCCTTAAAGTTGGAGCTCCGTAGCCTGCGGAGTGAGCACTCTCAATTCGCCACCGAGATGGTGGTGGACCAAGGGCCTCTACTCAGGGCGTTTGCGGAGAGGCTCCTTCTCTCTTCGAGGTTTGGTGACCTGGCGCCGAACCTTGGCACTGTGCTTGGTGAAGCGGCGGTGGTGGAGATGTTGGAAACCATGAAGACTGACCACCCCGAAGTGGATGTCGCCAAGCATGGATGCAAGGCCCGGACATATGAGGATAACAATCGGGCTCTGGTGGAGGAGGTGTGGGCGAGTCTTCGAGACTTTCTCTTGCTGAAGGAACTGGAGTCCGCTTTTGTTCGGCTTACTGCCGAGGCGGTACGAGTTGTGGAGGTCGACCGGGAGACCGAAATCGATGCCCTCTTCTCCCAAATATCCTAAGGGAAATCCCCTGCCAAGGAGCCGGTGGTGGATGCCGATCAGGACGCTAGGGTCAGTTAACTCCTCCCTTGTAATTTTCTTTTTTTCTTTTTAGATCGTCGTGTACCTACAGTGCCACTAGGGCACTACTTTTGTTATAAATAAAGAAATACTTTGCCTCTAATATCTGAATTTAGCTCTTGTTTCTTTAATTTTTTTCTTCTGTAATCAGTCTCTGTCTCCCGTAATGTATGATGCATCGTTGATCGCATAAATGAATTATTGAACTCGCTCGAGGCCGCAAAAACTGAAATCTCCCTTTGGAAAGACAAATATTATTAGTCAGGTGCTGTGATTCTGGCTGGGCCTAGCTCGGCGGGCGAGCTGGTGCATTGGAAAAAGGAGTATGGCCGGGCTGTAGTGCAGTGTGAGCGTGTTGCGGAGTCGGCTCAGATCAAATATGACAGGCTCCAGGCACGATATACTTTTCTTCAAGATCGGCTTCAGGAGACTAAGAGCGAACTGAAGGATGCGAACAGAGTGTTGGAGAAGATGGACCAGGAGCATATGACATACGAGCTTTTTGTGCAGCGAAGTGGTGGTGTTCCGATCTCAAAGGTTAGGAAGCTCGTCACGAAGTGCACCGCTTATGGTTGGCGGGATGACTGCGAGCCACTTATGCTACATGAAAAGATACTCGAGCTGAAGACCATAGCTCAATTTTATCAAGTCATCCTTAACAAGTACCCTTTGCTTTGTAAACTTGTTGAGGATCGGTCATTTGTGGATGAGGCTGGTCCTTCTACTTCTGCTGTCGTTGTTTGCCATCCCATGCGAGTTGTGGAAACTCGTCGAGCTGAATCTGCGGTGACTAGAGGTCGTCGAGGCGGGAGGTATGCTGGTCGAAATACATCTGGCCGCAGAGGGGGAAGGGGGCAAGGTCATGGCTTCGACCATGATGGCTTCCTGAATTCCAACTTCAACTCTACAGAGGACTTTGTAGACAATTGGTTGAGTTTTAGTCCCAGCAATAAGCCTCCTCGGCCATAGTATTGTAGTAGAGATTTGTATTATGTAATACTGTTCTCCTTTGATGAATAATAAAGTGTTGTCATTTCGCCATTCTTTGCTTGTTGTTGCGAACTGTTTTACTTCTCGTTTGCTTCGACATGTGTCTTTGCTCGTTTGAAGTATGAGTTGCTTCTTTTTTGTGATGACCGAGATCAATGCTAGTTTGAAGCTAGATTGCTCCTTCTTTGCATTGACCGAGGTCACAACTGGTTTGGAGTATGTACTTCTCGTTTGCGATGACCGAAGTCAAAGTTGTTTTAAAGTATTGGTTTCTCCTTTATGGGACTTGTAAACCCTTAAGTCGGGTTTTATAAGTCTGGGGATGAGTGTTGTCTCATAAGGGGGCCAGCCTTAAAGAAATTGTGTTGTGAATTTTTAAGTATAAGTGAGACATGAAAAATATGTAAATAAGACCTATAAATGAATGAAAGAAATTTCATTAATAAAGGCTCTTGGCGAGGTGAAGTCCATGAAGAATGGCCTCATACTCCACCTCATTGATAGTGGTCGGGAATGCAAACCGGAGTGAGTAGGTTACCTCATGCCCGTCCGGACTAATGAGCAGGATCCCCGCTCCAGTGTCTGCTTTTCCCGAAGCTCCATCAACGTAAACTTGCCAGCAGTTCGCAGGTGCCTCCTTCAGCCGCTCGGTTGTATTTCTCTTCGGGATCAATTCGGGAGCCTTCGGGTCTCCTTTGAACTTGGCCTCGGCTAGAAAATCGGCCAAGGTTTGTCCTTTAATGGCTTTGCGGGGATGAAAAGAGATCGTATGCTTCCCAAGTTCAATGGCCCACTTTGCAATACGACATGAGGCTTCAGGTTTGGTGAGGTCTTGGCGAAATGGAAGATCCGTTAGGACTTGGATTGGATGTGCATGGAAGTACGACCTCAGTCGTCTTGCAGCATTAACAAGCGCAAGTGCGATCTTTTCCAATGAATGGTACCTTAGCTCAGGTCCTTTGAGTGCTCGGCTTATAAAGTATACAGGGAGCTGGCGACGTCCCTCCTCTCGGATTAGCACGACACTGATGGACTCATCCGATGCGCCAAGGTACAATGACAAAGGTTCCCCCTTCTTAGGAACAGACAGAGTGGGGAGATGGGTCCTCAAAGGCTTTGCGGTGTTCCTCCCTTCATTCGAAGTTCAGGGCTTTCTTCAAAATGTGGAAGAATGGGAGCTGCTTTTCCGCTGCTTTTGAGAGGAAACGACTTAAAGCAGCGAGGCACCCGTAAGTTTGTGCACATCGTGGATGGACTTAGGTATCGCCATGTCCTTAATGACTTGAACCTTGGATGGATTTGCCTCTAAGCCTTTTTGCGATATCCAGCAACCCAGGAACTTTCCAGTTCGCACCATGAAAGTGCACTTCTGCGGATTCAGCTTCAAGTAGGCAGCTCGGAGGATGTCGAAGACAGTTTGGAGATCGCTGACGCGGGTACCCTCTTCTCGGCTCTTCAAAACTATGTCATCAACATAGACCTCGACGATCTTCCCAATGTGGGGCTGGAATATCTTGTAGACCATTCTCTGGTAGGTCGCTCCTGCATTTTTTTAGACCAAAGGACATCTTTCTATGCGCGAAAACCCCAAAATCAATAATAAAAGCTGTTTTGGGGGCGTCTTCACTACTCATTAAAACTTTGTGGTACCCTTTATACAAGTCTAAAAAATAAAAAAATACTATAGCCGACTAACGTTTCTACTTTCTTATCTATATTGAGGAGGGGGTAACAATCTTTTGTGCAGTGCTTGTTGAGATCGATGTAATCTATGTACATACGTCATCCCCCTCCCGCTTTTCGGACCATCACCGGGTTGGCTATCCAGGTCGGGTACTTGACTCCGAACAAGATCTTCGCTTGGAGTAGCTGCTTCACTTCATCTCGTCCTGGATCACCCGGTTCCTCAGAAATAACGAACTGTCGCTGTTTCTGCTTCACCGGCCTGATGTTGGGATCGATGTTGAGACGGTGAGTGATAATATCTGGAGATACCCCGGTCATGTCGAGGGGTGTCCATGCGAAGACATCTCTATAATCCTTGAGAAGCTGGATCACCTGCATTCTAAGTTGGGGAGGTTCGGCGAATCCAACCTTGACGATCTTGGTTGGTTCATCGTCATATAGTGGGACCTCCTCGGTGGGTGGGGCTTTGGCAGATGGTGTCTTCTCTTCTTCCAGCTCTGCAATCTTCTTTGATTGCTATGCTTGGTAGTGCCGCTCAGTCGTCTTGACACCACGTAGTGCGATCTGCATGCACTCCTTAGCCCGCTTTTGGTCGCCTCTAACTGTGACCACTCCGTACTTGGTCGGGATTTTGATCATAAGATGGCATGTCGAGCAAACAACTCTAACCGTGTTAAGCCAATCCCTCCCAAGGATGATATTATAGGGCGACGGGGCACGTACCACAAAAAATTGAATGGATGTGGTAGAGATCGCTGGAGATCGCCTTACGATGACGGGTAGGGTTATGACCCCGTCAGGTCGCATCTCCTCTTGTGCAAAGCTTTTCAGCGGCAATGATGTTGGGGCTAATTGAGCTGCATCTAGGCTCAGCTTATCAAAACACATCTTGAAAAGAACGCTCACAGATGCTCCACTATCAACGAACACCCAATGCACTAGTTTGTTCGCGACCCCAGCCTGGATCACGATAGCATCGTGATGCGAGGTCTTGGCGGGGACTGGATTGGCCTCGGAAAAGGTGATGGCCTCCTCTCTCATGAGTCTCTTGCATGTGGGCTCCTCCGAGCTCGAACCCCGGGCTTCGGCCTTGAGGGAGGACTTGGTCTGCCCCAATGGCAGTCCGGTAATGGCCTCAATTGTCCCGTCGAATAGGGGCACAATATCGTTGCTTGGCAGTCATCCTTCCCCCGATTGCGACGTTTCTTGTTTTTGCCTTGGCCATTGCCATGGCCTTGATACCTCTTGAGGGACCATCTTGTACCAAGGCCTCAATACTTTCTGTGAGGTCGCGGCATTCCTCCGTGTCGTGGTCGTGATCCTCATGGAAAATACAATATCGCTTCTTCGACCTGCGATCAGCCGGCCTTTGCATGGGGCGGGGCTTCTCGAACAGGTTAATGTGCAGCTCGTAAATCTCTGCACGTGGATTCGTCAAGGGTGTGTACTGAGGCTGGTTAGGGTTTTGACGTGGGCCCAGCCTGGACTCAATACCTTGACGAGGTCCAAGTCAGGATGACACTGGACCGTTCTGTAACCTCTCGTGGACGTTGCGACGACCTGAGCTCTGAAGACCGCGATTTGCGGGCTGTTTCTTCTTGCTGGATCATTCTCCCCTGGTCGCGCTTTCGCCGATCAGCGTCATCGGCTCGGGCGTATTCATATGTGATCTTCCAAAGGTCGATTTGTGTTTGGGGTTCTCGCCTGACGAGCTCCCAGTATAGAGCACCAGGTCGCAAGGCATTTTGGAACATCGAAATGATTAGCACATCACTGGCATCATCAACTTTCAACGTCTCCTCATTGAACCGAGTCAGGAAGTCGTTGATCGATTCCCCCTCCGCTTGCTTGATGGTCAACAGTTGCGATGGGGTTAACTTTGGCTTCACTTTTTGGTGGAACCTTCTCTTGAAGACTTACACGAGTTTGTGGTATGAGCCTATACTTTTTGGTGGTAGACTATCGAACCACACCCGAGCTGTGTCGACCAATAGCTTAGGGAAAACCTTGCACATGTGAACCTCCTTCAGATTTTGGTTCCACATGTTGTATTGAAATTGACCAAGAAAATTCCTCGGATCCCTTTAGTCATCATAAGGTTAGATGTTGGGCACCTTATAGCGGCTCGGGAGGCGAGTTCACAGATTTCCTTGGTAAACGGGGTGGTAACAACCTGTATGCTTAGAACCCTCCACCTCAGTGGTGGGATCTTTCCTCCGATGGAGACCGCGAAGGAGATTGATCTCGCCTATGATGCGACCTGTGATGTCGGGGCGACTGGTCGTGACGGCTGTGGTGGTGGCCTCGGTCTCGACTCCGGCCTCAAGGTGCATGTCGAGGCGGAGTGCAATCTCGACTGCGACCTCGTTTCCCTTCCCATACAATCTCCAGGCTCGGGTCCTTCTTCTCCCGATTGCGGGTTGACCCTTGCTGTTCTTGCGGTCCTTCTTTGTCAGGACCTTTAACTCGCTGGAGGTACTGGGCAAGTTTTTCCTCGTTCTCCTCCAGAAAACCCCGGATTATAATATCTAATCTGGAGTGTTGCGAAGCAGCGGCGTGTTGGCTCCCCTCCTTTCCAGAGTCGATCACATTGCCTTCCCCGTCGATTAGAACGTTCTCCAGCGCCATGTTGTGGTCTGGATTCACCACAGGATCCTTCCCGTGTGGGCGCGGGGCGGCCTCAGCATATTTATTGGTGTTATTGTTGTCGTTACCGTCTGCGGCCCTGGAGGCATACGATCTGGTGTTCTTCGGAGGCATAATTGAACAAGTTTGTGAAAAGCTGCGATCTAAACACGATTGTAAGGTTCCCACAGGCGGCGTCAGTGATCGATCGTGCTTTTGTTAGGCCTTGTTACTATGACGAAGAACGTAAAAAGAATGTAGGAACGCAAGAGATTTACGTGGTTCGATCCGCTTGAGGCAAACCTACGTCCACAGGAAAGAAGGGAAAACGTGTATTGCTCTTAGTGTATGAGAGTATGAGAGTTTGTATATCCCCTCTTCTATCCTAATGCCTTTATTTATAGGGTTACAAGTAGAATCCTTCTCTGATACAAAGACTAGGCCTAATCGGATAGCCTTGAGGCCTTGTTGATATCTTTTTACATTATAGATATCTGAATCTCTATCTCTCTATAATATGTCTCTGAGATAAGCTTGGAGTATGATTCATTCTTATTGTAGAAGTCTTGATGGCGAGCTTTAGGCCAAGCTATGGGCCGGTGTGGGCCTGATCCGAACTGGGCCGATCTGCGTTTGAGATCTTGCTGTCTTTGGAATGAGCCTTGTGTTTGGGTCGAATAGCGTTGGGTCGAGCTCTTATCGAGGTCCATCATTGTTGGGCCTCGTGCTTGGGCCTAGCTGTTAGGCAATGTATTATCAATTACCTTTGTAGAAAAGTTGATATTAATTTTGATGAAAAATGAAAAAAGTCAGGGGTGTGCGATGTAGATCGCCGGTAAGACCAAATGGGTCATGGTTACGAACATCGTAGACACTCAGTTTGAGGTGGCTGGCACTGGTGTCGACTGGATGGACCTCGTTCGCCGCCTCACTAAGAAGTTAGGCCAAGCTCAACTTAGCAGTCTAGTGGTGGTGCACGACGGAGACCCTCGGCTCAGCTCCCAAGTATTCTCACGGCGGTGGACGATGGCGGATGCACATGAATTTCATGTAATAATTATTATATATTCATGAATGCATATAAATATATACACGATATGTTATTCCTTGTAGAATCGATACATATGTAATAAATCACAAGGCTTGAGAAAATTAAGTTTATACAAAATGGTAGGATATGACCCTACCACTAGACCTAATTACTAAGCTCAATACAAAAGGATCTCGGGATAAGTTTAGCCAAGATCAGTTCGGCTCAGACTAAGAAGAGATCAGTTTGGTCCAAACCAAGAAGAAATCAACTCAACCCAAACCAAGAAGAATCATTCACCATCTACAACTCGAACTCCTACATCCATGACACGAAGACAGCTCATCAACAAAGAGATAAAAGACTCAGATATACATCATTAAAGATATAGATAAGTCCAAAGAGTCCATATAGGAGAAGACTTCGTATTAGAGTTAAACTCCGATTACATGTCTATAAATAGAGGCTAGGTTAGACTGAGAGGGGATGTAATGATCTCTTGTATTCTTGCATTCATAGCTAATAAAACACTTTCCCCTTTTGCTTCGTAGACGTAAATTTATCCTAATAGATCGAATCACGTAATTTTCTTGTGTCTTTTCATTTTTGCCTTTACCATTTACTTATGAAAATACGATCGATCGCAGATCAAGAGAGTTTTTAAGGTTGTGTTTCCTTTATTGATTTTGATGAAAATTGACCTAGCAGATAATTTCAGTTGATTTATGAGTATGTGCATTTAATAATCGAGCATACAGATGATACAAATGCTTTTTCAATTTGCATTTCTTATTGCTGTAAAAATTCCTCAATTAACAAAAACAATGTGTTCACGACCAGATCGGATTGGATCGGCTGTTAGGATCAGTCGGTCGAACCGGTCGAATCAGGATCCGTTAGTCAAATTGGTAACCGTCCGAATTGGTTGTTTTTAGTCATTTTATAATCAAATAGATATCATATCGGCTCTATGACAGGAAATAATTACAGTGTTTGAGAAGAGGGTGAACCAAGAGTTCTTATCCTTACAAATACTATTAAAAAATTAGACCATAAGACTTGTTAACCAGTATTAGGAGATTGTACAAAAAAACAAACACCAATGGTCTAGATGTATTTGGGTTTTTTGTGGGCTTTTATATATTTTTATTATATTTATGACATTTCCGATTCTTTAATTCAATTAGACAGATTAGACCAATAAATCGGTAAGAAGATTGATTCGCCTTCAGGTCGGGTTTGAAAACATTGGTAAAAACTTGAAATGTGGTGTCCATTTTTTTTGGGGGGGACTTTTTAGGGCTTTCGCCTATGTATAAGAATCAATTTTCTTATTTTTAGAAGGGGTATTTGTATATAAATACAAGAAGTATCACGCGATTTGCAAATTTATCCTCAATTTTTAAGTGTCACAAATAAATACCCATAATTTCAATTTGGTGCAATTTTCTCCCGAAAAAAAAATTCCGGCGATGACATGGCATAATTG
>JAOWBJ010130743.1:0-12932 GCA_028566335.1 Monarda citriodora | reverse complement strand
ATGGCATTTTGGAAATTAAATCAAGTTTACACATCTATTTTAAGGGGGGTCTATTCTTATTATATAGTAGTATAGATCAATGTTTTTGATAAATTTCAATATAAAATAAAGTCAAAATTTTATACTGTGTTCTATACAAATTTATAAAATTATATTCGAAGAAAAAAATGTACACTACAGTCTGTAATCACCATAGCATGAACCTTATTGATTAATTTTACGTAACGCAACCAAACTCACAGTCTGTAATCTAATATATATATATATATATATATATATATATATAAAGTTTTTTTTATAATTATACTAATTTATATATATAATTATATTCTAATATGTTGCAATTATTCTTTCAATAAAGTTGTTATTGAGATAATTTAAAAAAATATTTACGAAAATTTTTCATAATATAAATCTATTTTGCTACTAGTAATAAATAAATATATTGATTGTTAAAAAAAATTATATAAAATATATGATTCAAATTTTAAATTTTTTTTTTTTTAAAAAAAAGCAAAAATAAAAAATCGGCCCCTTAACCGGTTATCTAGGAAACCGGTACCGGTTCCAAAAATTCTGGCATTTCCGGTACCGATTACCCGGATAACCAGTTCCGGTACCGGACCGGTTATCACCCCTAATCCAACCTACGGCAAAGCAATCTTTCGACGTGATTTTCGGATGTCGAGAAATTTATTCTTGCTCATCGTTCAAATACTGGAGGCAGTAGAATGATCATCGTATATAATATATTCTTAGATAGAAGATTGTAAGCAGTAGAAAGATCGTCGCAAAATCGCCGATTTTTGCTGACCAGTTTCGCAAGGTTCTTTCCTTCACTCGATTGGTTGGGAAAGGAACCTTGTTCCGATCCAAAGCTTGGCCTACATTCTCGAAGCATGCTAGAGCAACTATGTTCCTTAGATTCATCGATTCTTTTCCAAGTGATCTAAAAACTTGCTTCTTACTAAGTTCTCGCTAAAAGAAGGATAATCAGTCTGAATGAAATCTCTTACTCTTTCTCATTTAATGTGGCGAGCTTGGAGCATTCTTCTTTTGTCAATAGCTGAACTTAGTCTAGGCATTCGAATCTAGACTTTACTTTCGAAGAAAACTCTTGTATTTCAGAGCAAACTAGTGCTCTAATACCATTTTTTTCATGATCACCTCACTTGGCTAATCTGTAGCCAAGCTTGGTGACTCGTGATTATGAAAGGAACGATGAACAAGGGATAATAGAGGACAAATCTAGAATTTGGAAACTCATTGATCTCATGAAACAACTTTAACGAATAAATAACTTTGTTCACACACTGGGGTACAAAATACTTGTTTCAATCATAACATTGATTACAACCAATTGGTAAAGGGGTTTAGAATGTTTAAAGTCTTTGCACAATGGAAAGATGATTACCTGTATGAAGACATGTATTACCAAGAGAATTCTTCAGCTACTGCTTGATAGACTTGACAAAATCTCCATCGGCCGCTCCGCTCGACTCTAGCACTCCTTGATAATGCTTGCTCTAAAATACTATTATGACCTCCAACCTATTCTACGCATCGAGAAATAATGCGCAGGCTAAGTACATAAAGCACTCACTGGACACATGCCAAATTATTTAATTGTGAAGCCAAAATCACTTTGATCAAAAAACGTCTGCGTAGACTGGTTTATTTAGCACTTTGCCATACTTGGACTGCTAAAATGATACTCAAGAAGGTGACCACCTTCTACGGGCACTCGATCGGTCAGTACCATAAGTGACAAGATCGTCGAACCAGTCACCACGCTCAATGGTATGATCCAAGGTGTATACTAGCCCAAGTAGACTCACTCATCACATGAGGGCCCGAATTCAATTAACTTTAATTATTGCAATAACCATCTCAAATAGGTATCATACATAATGAAAATTTTATGGCATGACAATCATTTAAAAGAATTAACATCTAATGAAACATGCTTTATTTTGAAAGAAACACCACCTCCCACCTTAATCTCATCTATTATTATTATAATGCAGGTGTTGCCTTGACAATCTCTCATCTGCTCAACCTTTGAGAAAAGACTAGAATAAGACTCTCGTTCAAATGACACACACTTATCTCCAATAAATCTAGAATAAATCTTGATCTCATCTCCTCGTGTTAGGGGATTGTATACCTAAAGCAAAACTGGTACGTAAAACTGGTGGTTTTGTGTATACAATGATCATTGCACTACTTACAATCTCCCATCTGATAATATGTAATTTAAGAGAAAATATTGCCAATATTTCATATTTTAGGTCATGTGGACGCTGTGAGCTCAGGAGATCACAAACGACTGATGACAATAATAAGATATAAACACATGTCACAGTCCAGATAGCCCTGACATAATCTATCATGCACGACTGCATATTAATGGTAGTGGTGGGTCTCAACCGTTAATTAATGTGATACGGTGAAACGTATTGTCTGAATCGAAGTGAGATAATTTTCTTCTAAACTGAACCTCGTAAAAGAAGAAGAACTAGAGATCTCAACATTTATAATTGAATTTGAATCTTGATAGACTTTTATTCATATGTGTGGACTTTGTTGTTACTTTGACTTATTCGGTACATGTTAGAGAATTGACTCTTAAACTTTATATCTTGAGTAACGTTGAGACTCGTAGTATGGATATTTAGTCTCATCAAGGAATCATGTGCGTTCAGGGTAAGATATCCTCTCAGGAATTTCACAATGATTATTATACTAAACTATGCATGCTGATTAAATTCAGGTATAATAATAAAGGTGAACGTGTATTACTTTTTTTTTGTGCAACATAGATATCAACCAAATAACGAATATTCTTGTACACAGATCAAAACCAAAAGTGTCTCGACCCGAACAGTACAAGAAGGACGCACACTCGACCGAACCCACAACTCGGGCCATGTCAGCAGATCAAACCAACAAAAAAACTCACTATACTTCCCCTACCAAGACTGAATGCACCTATGGAACATTCAACCGGTACTGGAAAAATTGACCAAACCCACAGATCGGGCCATGTCACGTATAACGAGGCACAGACAAAACCTAGAGTGATGAGAGGTGGCGCAGTGAGCAGCTTAACCCCCTATGCGTGCCTTGGAAAGCACAAAAGACAAGAAGACAAACAAAAATCACTACTACTCTGCCAAGGTTGAAAGTACATAGGGCACACTCAACCAATATAGGGGCATTTGACCAAACCCAAAGATCAGGCCGTATCAAAATGAATGGAGCACGCATAAAACCCAGAGTGGGGAGAGGTGGCGCAGAGAGCAACTCAAACCCCCTTTTTGTGCTCAGAAAGACAAAGAAAAAACGTGGTACAAATAAAACCCAGAGTGGGGAGAGGCGTCGCACTGCGCAGCACAACCCCCTATTTGTACCGGGAAACAAAAACACGACAACTAAATCAACCGACCCAAAAGTGACCGGACAACAAAACTATACAAGACTAACCATTATCTGGAGATGGGAGGGGACAAAAGACCCAGGGAGCAGCTCAACCATCCCGATATCTAAATCGGCAGTTGGGGTAGCTCAATTGGTCCATCCGAACAAGCGCCTGAGCACGAATAGGCGCAGAAACAACATCAAAAGCCTCCAGGGCAGGGGTCTGAGTCCCCTACCGGTCAAGAAATCAGCAACACGGTTCACCTCTCAGAAGATGTGGGAGAACCGGACATCCAGATGTCGGAGCAAGGCTCGGATACGCGCCATGGGGTGATGCACAACCACAGCCCCGAGGTGCCCCGAGGAGAGAACAACAACAACAACAACAACAACAACAACAACAACAACATCATAATAGAGCTCAATCCAGATCCGGGAAGCATAATACGATGCCAATGTCAAATCCTGAAGAAGAGCTAAAAGCTCCGCCTCAAGGCTCGAACCGGCCGAGAGAGGGGCACAGAAGACGACTAGGATGCCCGCCATCAGGACCCCGAACTACACCACCACCCGCCAAAGCCGAAGAAACTCCGTCCTCACCAGGCGTGTAGGATCCGCTGGTATTGAGCGGATATTACTTGATGATAATTAAGGTTAATTAATATGAGTAGTCATAATGAATCTAATTAATTAATGGATATTAAAGTCTCAAACACGAGAATTATTCTAAATAATATATCAGCCTCAATCTACGTAATTGGAGAACATAGTAGCAAATCAATTATATTTGATATAGAGGTGTGTAATATAGCTCCGTTGAAACGAATTCTCAAAGCTGAGGATGAATTGCCTAATTGGGTAAGGCTCACATCCTGTTATGTATCTGGATCCTGAGATGGCCTAAGACTCTCGAACATGATAATTAATATTGAGTTTAATATTTGGCCACAAGAAAAATAGGTTATGTATTTTAATACATAAATGTGGCACCTACTTCAATTGTGGGACCAATTAAACTCATCTCATATATTTAAGTAAAATATATAATAATATATGATTTTATTTAAAAAAGAATATAATGAGGTTTATCCGGGTTTCAAATCTACGCCGGGTTCTTATGAAATCGACAGATCGTGAGAATGTGATTACATATAGAAATATAGACCTGTAGATTTCTCTTGCGGCTTGTTTACTCAATTAATGATAGTAACATGACTATATGCATTTAGTTATCATATCCGGTTCAGATTTATGGCCAAAAGGAACCGCTTTCAATTGGCAGTTCCATCAACCGGTATCAGAGCCGCGGTTCATGAATTGGCTCCGTGATAGTGGAATATATGTTTATTCATGCATTCGAGTAAATTATGTTACGTGTGCATGTTGCTATCTGGGAACAACGTTTGTTTTTCGATTATTTTTTTTATCGGCGAGAAATAAGGGGCCGATTAGATTAGTCTGTTTTTATGTATATTTCTTGTATTATTTCGAATATTGTAATTGTACGATGGAGTTCGAGACGAGAAATTGAAGAACGAGGATATCACATGAATTGAGACGGCACGACGGCGGCGCACAAACAACCGATGGGGGGGTGCCCACTATGACATCGGACCACCCAAACCTTCTCTAATCCACGTTGAACGAGCCATTGTGGCTCATTCCGACGTCGGGGGGACGGTAGTGCTGGGAAAAGGCTTGCGGCGATGGTGGCTAGGTTGCTAAAACCCTCGCGGGTTTGGCTAACCCGTGGGCCACCCGAGCCCTGACCTAGATTCCTTATGCACCCGGGCTTGCGCTCAGGTGCTAATCGAACTCGTCAATGGCGCAATAAGATGGCAGATGACTCACGACAGAAGCGGCATCTACGACAGGCGGTGGGTGTCACGACCGAAACCCTAGTTGACCTGCCCTCGTGTGATTCAGGCACTGCTTGACCCCAGACGAAGCCCTATGGCTAGGGAGGTCGGTGGTGTCGATGGAAGCCATAGGCGACGGCTGGGCTGGCGGCGAACGACAGAGGAAGGCGGTGGCAACATTCTTTTGAGCGATCGCTTAGTTCTCTCATGACCGATCGCTCGCTGTATCTCGTGAGCGATCCCTCTTTCTCTCTCACGCATGTTCTCCTTTCTTTTACTTTCTATTCTGAGCACTCTCGCTCGCCAACTTACGAGCGATCTAACTCGGCTTTTCTAGGAGCTCATTTTCTACTCTTGCTCTTATGCACAGTTTCTTTTTATTTCGAGTGATCTTGCTTGCCTTCTCTCACGAGCGTTTTCGCTCGCTCACTATTTCTTACTAACACTCATGCATACCCTTTTTCTTTTCTTTTGATGTCTCTCGTCATTCCCACCTAACAGTTGAAAACGGCCTCGAGCTCTGACGAGACTCGAGTATATTTATGGCAGGGTTTACAACTCTCAAATGCTAGTATGTTTTAAGGTATGACAACTACATTGTACTATAGACAAGAGAAATAAGCTAGTCTTTCAAAGAACGAGAAGGGTAGGAACTTACTAGCTGAGAAAATGGTGAGGATGGTGATTTTGGTTCTTCTCCTTCTTTTCCGGCTTCCTCACAGAGTCGTCCTTGAACATGCCCAGCAAGTTCTTCGGATTAGGGCCCCATAAATTATGGGTCCCAAAATCGATATAGATCATTTATAGTAATTTTGTGTTGTATTTTTTATTACATAAATGTCATGTATTAAAAATATTTTTTTAAATATTAATAGCATGTAACGATAATCCATTATTGCAATAGAACATATAATTACAATAGATGATTCAAATTATCTAAAATCATATAATCACTATTTGTTTTATTTTTCTCTCATATTTGCTTTTCGATAATTTGTTTATCTCTTCTCTTTTATTATTTTTAACTAGCGTGGTGCTCGCGCCTTGTGGCGGGAGAATTGAACATAAATTGTGTTTGCGTTGAAGGAATTTATTAAACAAATTAATAAAAGCTATTGGGTCTGAGAGTGAGAGTATGCTCTGAAGTAGAATTTAAAAGAAAAAAGATAAATGCACCTGGGAAGCGAACCCGGGTCTGTATCTTGCATCACTTTCTATTTTTGGGGGATGCGATGGTATTTTGGACATTTTGCATAACACGAAATGTTAATACTTTCTATTTTTAGGAGTTGATAATTATTATATAGTAATATAAATTAATACTCTAAACAAAATAGAGGCCCAATTGTTATATATATAGCAGGGCTTCAATATTAATTGAGACGGGCATGGGCGCCATCCGAAAATAGTTTGATTTGCGCCAAAATGAAAACAGGGCTAATTTAGATAGAGATAAAAACAATATAGTTGAATTGGCATTTAAGTACTTCTACTTTATGTTTTTACAAAATATTATCTCTATTCGCGTCATTAGTCATTATCACTTTGACATACATGCTAAAATTATGTAAAATGACATTTTCCACCACTTCTGATAAGGCTTGATATCAGTTGGGGAGCTATTGTTCGAAGAAATGCCCCTCTTGAAAGTATTATTGCGGCTATGATGAAAAGAGATTGAAAGATTTGTGGCTAGAAAAATATGAACAACGAGCTTTTGAGAATAAGTTTATTCATAACTTAATTCTCCACATACGACCTCTAATAGGATTCTACAATATATAGAATCCCTCATGTTTGATTCAGACTTATGACCCGGGAAAGAATCAAGAAGAAAACGCGAGAAGATTGACTCTATCTACCTAATCGATAAACTTGAAAGAAATTATCCAAAAATAAGATTACAATCAATGGGAAATAAAATCTCTATATCTTGATGGCTTCGATCGAGTTCTTGTAGGACAAGGACTCTTATCGTCGGTTGTTGAGCTGCTAGGGTTATTATCTATATCTCTCGTAAGTGGGCTTGGGCTTCTTGTTGGGCAAGGTTGTGCATCATCATTATTGGGCGGTGTCGTATCAACTCCTCCCCCCATTGAAAGCACCTTGTCCTCAAGGTGGAGATGGGGGAAATTTGTGCGAAGCCAAGCTGCAGATTCCCAAGACGGAGGAATAGACTTGGCCGAAGACCAGTGCACAAGCCACTGCTCCTGGGGAACACGATCAACCAAAATTGTACGTTGAGCTGTTGCGCGGATCGGATAATCAAGTGGTTGATGACGGTGGAAGCTGTCGGGTAGAGGGAGACTGTAGTCGGAAGACTGAACGAAGGGCCGAAGAAGCGACACATGAAAGACATCGTGTATTTTGCTATCGACTGGAAGACGAAGTCGATATGCCACTTTTCCAATGCGTTTAATAACTTCATAGGGACCGAAGAAGCGTCGGCCCAACTTGTGAGACTTCGGCTGTGCGACCGAAGACTGCCTGTAAGGCTGAATTGAAGAAGTACTCGATCACCAACTTGAAATTCCACATCCTTTCGATGACGATTGGCAGATGCCGCCATGACTTGTTGAGCATGAGAAATCCACTCCTTAACAAGATTCAAAGTTGCTTCACGCTCGTTCAATAAATCTGCAACAACAATATTATGAGAAGGACGAGAATAAGTCCTAAAGAGATTCGGCGGTTCTCGACCATAGAGGGCATGAAATGGGGACATACTAATACTAGCATTGGTAGAGCAATTCAAAGTGAGTTCAGCCGACGGCAAGAGATTAAACCATCGTGTAGGTCGATCATGCGTGAAGGCACAGAGGTATTGCTCGAGGGCCCGATTCATCACCTCAGATTGCCCGTCAGTCTGAGGGTGGTAGGCTATTGTAAATTGCAACTTCGTCCCACTGAGGGCTAGTAATTCGTTCCAAAATCCACTCATGAAAATCGGATCGCGATCGGATAGAAGTCGTGCCGGAAAGCCATGCAATTTCACCACAGTGTCAATGAATAAACGAGCTACCTTCGGAGCATCAAATCATGATTTTAATGCACCGAAATGGGCGTACTTTGAGAGGCGATCTACCACGACCATGATCGCTGTATAACCTTGCGACGGTGGGAGGCCGACTATGAAATCCATTGAGGCTGCTTCCCACACCATGTTCGGTATTGGCAACGGTTGAAGCAGGCCGTTGGGCTTGTCACGAACATATTTTGTAGCTTGACATGTGAAGCATGCAGCCATGAAATTGTTGATATCGCGTCGCATCCCAGGCCAGAAAAAGGAAATAGCGACGCGGTGGAAGGTGCGACGTTCCACCGGGTGGCCGACTGTTAATGAAGAATGCCATTCTTCCAAAATTGGTAAGCGAGCTGCGAACGAGCGGCTTAAATAGATGCATGTCTTGAAGAGTAACAGACCATCAGACACCGAAGTATGGGGAGGATTTTGACCATCACGAACCGCTTGATGAAGCTGGAGCAATTCTGAAAATGTTGAATTCTCCGCAAGAATGACATCCAAAATTGATGGAGTTGGCTGAGCGAAAATGGTGAACGCCCCGGCATCGGCGGGAGTGGCATCCTGCGTGATAAGGCATCGACTAACTTATTCGATGCGCCCGATTTGTACTCGATGGTAAACTTGAAGCCCATGAGCTTGCGGACGTAGAATTGTTGATCGGACATTTGTATAACTTGCGACATAAGCTCCTTAAGGCTGCGTTGATCGCTTCAGATTATGGATTCCCGACCCAAGAGGTATTGCCTCCATTTGTGTACTGCTTCAACTATGGCGTAAAGCTCTTTATGGTATGTGGATGAAAGACGACAACGAGGTCCAATTTTCTTATTGAAATACGCAAGAGGGTGCCCATTTTGTAAGAGAACGGCCCTAATGCCGAAGTCGCTAGCATCAGTTTCAACAATAAAAGACAAGGAAAAATCCGATAATCAGAGGACAGGAGCGGTGCTCATGGCATGTTTGAGCACGGTGAAGCTCGAGGCAGCTTGATCCGACCAAGAAAAACCATCCTTCTTGAGGAGATCAGTAAGTAGGGCTGCGATGATAGAGTAATTTCGCACAAAGCGACGGTAATATCCCGTCAGTCCGAGAAAGCCACGTAGCTGCTTAGTATTCGAGGGCTGAGGTCAGGCTAACATTGCCTCGATCTTGGATGTGTCTGCGCGTAACTCTCCTTGAGTGATGATGTGGCCTAAGTATTCAATTTCCGCAACTCCAAAAGTACATTTTGACCTTTTGAGGAAGAAAGCATTCATATGCAGAATGTGGAGGACTTGGTGTAGGTGGTCTTGATGTTGGTCGATGGATGAGCTGTAGACCAAGATATCGTTGAAGAATACTATGACGAACTTGCGCAAAAACCCCGCGAAGATTGTGTTCATGGCAGCCTGAAAAGTCGACGGGCATTTGTGAGGCCGAAGGGCATCACTAGAAACTCGAAATGCCCCTCATGCGTGCGAAATGCCATTTTGTGGACGTCGGCCATGTGCATATGAATCTGATGGTATCCCGAACGAAGGTCCAGTTTCGAGAATACCTTAGCTGCGTGTAGTTCGTCGAATATATCATCCGCCGTCGGAATTGGGAAATGATTGGGTGTTGTGGCCGCGTTCAAGGCTCAGTAATCAACGCAAAAATGAAAGGAGCCATCCTTCTTGCGTACGAGCAAAACAGGAGAGGAGAACTGGCTCGTGCTGTGTTGAATGAGCCCTTGCGATAGCATGTCCTTGACCTGTCTCTCGATCTCTGTTTTCTGGATGTACGAGTAGCGGTATGGCCGTAACTTTACAGGTTTGGCATTGGGAAGCAAGTGGATTTGGTGGTCCCAACGTCGAACAGAAGGCAAGCTGGTCGGGACATCGAAGACCGCAGAAAACTTCTCAAGGATTGGAGATAACGTCTGATGCACTTGGGGTGCGTCGCTTGTTGGAGAAGTATTAGAATTGGAGTTGGTGAGAGAGACCAATTCATAAATAATGGTCGTCGTATCCGAGTCTAGAAGGGATACTATGCTATTGCAGGATATTTGCTTCGGTGGAGTATCTTCTCCTTGGAGAATAATAGGCTGTCTCTACCACTCGAACCCCATGGACAATGTGCGGTAGTTCTTCGTGACATCGTTGAGATCTTGTAGCCACTGTACTCCCAATATGATGTCTGGTCCCTCCACTGGAAGAATAAACATATCAATGTCGAAAAGGTGGCCCTTTTCCGCGACGGCAGGCTTGATGAAATTGTGATTGCTGCCACTGTCAATCAACACCGAGAGAGGGATATCACGTATGTGGCCCGTTAGACGAATAGAGCGCGGGCGAAGCTTGGACCCGATTGCATGAACGGTGGATACGTCTCCCATGATGGCCATGTTTTCTCCTTCCACTGCGTGCTCAGTGTCCGTATGATCTGAAGGGGTGTCTTCTTCATCCTCGTCCACACCCATGAGGGCGTAGAATTTTTTTATTGCAAACGTGAGATCATGAGTACTTCTCGGAGCACCAAAAGCACTCCCCACGCTTTGCCTTCTCAGCTCATTCTGTCGTGGACACGCGAATAATCCAATTATTCGTGGGGCGGGCCGTCACGATCCATTCGTCGTGGTGGTGGTGTGGTGCGCGGGGGCTCGGTATTTCTGGCATGTGGCGGCGTATATCGCGGAGGTGCGGAAGAGTCTCGCGGCCCAGTAATGCGTGATGATGGTAGGGTCGTGGTGATTACGGCTTGGCTGGTGGAGAGCTGACGCGCTAAGGCCATCGCGTCGCACAATGAGGCAGGGCAGCGAGTGAGGAGTTCTGACCGGAGAGAAGATTTCAAGCCTGCGATGAATAGCGATGTGAGCGTGGAGTCGCCGACATTCCCGACCTTGGGCAGTATCGGTTTGAAGGATGCCAAATAATCATCAAGAGAATCGGTTTAGCGAAGCGAAGCTAATTGGCCGACATAATCTTCATATAGGTCAGGATCGAATCTCAACTTGATGTCGATCAAGAATTCATCCCAAGACTTCCCGCTATTGTTTTCCTCCCAAAAGCTGAACCACTCGGCCGCCGCATCATTGAGGAGAAATTCAGTGAGGTACAACCGATCTACCAATGGAGTAACCAAATGATTGTAGTATTTTTGTATTCGTTTGATCCACCGAGTGACGTTTGTGGCATCAAAATATGGTGGGTCAAGCTTCAATTTAGGCGATGCATCAGGATCATACGTGGCGGGTTTGGTGACGATAGAGTCAGGATTCTTCCAGCCTCGGGTTGGAGCGGAGGAGGAGATATCAGCCTGTGGACGGCTAATATTGTCGACGGCGTGTAACAGCTTTGCGAGGCTCTCGTTCAGATTCTTATTAACTTACGGTTGTTGGCGGGCAAAAACCTCTTGATCGAAACGATTGGACATGATTTTCTTCTCGGTACTAGCAATTCGAATGTTGGTTTCAAATAGCATTTGGCCCAATTCCTGAAGCGTATATTCTGTGGGTTGTTCGTTGGATGAGGGTGAGCCCAATTTCGACATGACGATGGGCGGGGGAAGAGACTTCAACGAGAGCACCAAATGATAAGGCTTGATATCAGTTGGGGAGCTATTGTTCGAAGAAATGCCCCTCTCGAAGGTATTATTGCGGCTATGGTGTTTGATGAAAAGAGATTGAAAGATTTGTGGCTAGTAAAATATGAACAACGAGCTTTTGAGAAATAAGTTTATTCATAACTTAATTCTCCACACACGACCTCTAATAGGATTCTACAATATATAGAATCCCTCCTGCTTGATTCGGACTTACGACCCGGGAAAGAATCAAGAAGAAAACCCGAGTAGATTGACTCTATCTACCTAACCGATAAACTTGAAAGAAATTATCCAAAAATAAGATTACAATCAATGGGAAATAAAAGCCCTATATCTCGAGGGCTTCGATCGAGTTCTTGTAGGACGAGGACTCTTATCGTCAGTTGTTGAGCTGCTAGGGTTATTATCCATATCTCTTGTAAGTGGGCTTGGGCTTCTTGTTGGGCATGGTTGTGCATCATCGTTATTGGGCGGTGCCGTATCAACTTATTCTCAAAAATGATATCATTAAACGGAATGTTCGAATAGAGAAAGAGAGACAATTTTCGCGGGTCTGATGAAATATTAATTTAACTTTTGTATTAATTTAACTTGACCCACATAATTTTGGTTGTGGATGTTATTATTACTAGTAGGAGAGTATATTTATAGAATTACTCGTTATGTCATTGTTGCTCTTATGGTTTTCGGTTTGTCTTGTTATGTTTGCTCGAATTCAAAATAACAAAAAATTATCTCTTAAAAAGGTGGACCTTACCGTTTTATATTTTCTCTATATCTTTTTTTTTTATATATATAGGCCTACCACTTTCTCTATAAAAATGCAAATATTGTTTTAGCAGGAAAATTTTGATGATTTGAAAATGTCCAAAATATCCCCGCATCCCTCAAAAATAGAAAGTGATGCACTGTACAGACCCGGGTTCGATTCCTGCATGTTGCATTTATTTTTTCCTTTTTAATTATACTTCTGGGCTTACGCTCAACCCCAATAGTTATTATTTAAACTAACATCTAATTATTATTTTTAATTTGCTTAATAAATTCATTCACATTCCAACACA
>JAOWBJ010130643.1:0-12942 GCA_028566335.1 Monarda citriodora | reverse complement strand
GTATTTACATTTTCCCTCTTCGATTTTATTTTGGTGGGCCCCGGCCCCATATACGAAATCGGCTAATTTCTCCCTTTATATATTGCTGCGGTTGCCTCCTTTTCCCCCTCTTCAAACAATTCCCCAGTTTCTATTTCCACACAACAAGTTCTAATTCTACCGATATTAATTGAGGATTGAGATTATGTGAAATGGGTGAGGTAATTAATCGCCTTCACTCGTTCTATTTTATTCTGATTAGAGTCTGGTTCCTTCAATCTATCTGTTAATCGTACTCGATCTGTTTCCGGCGATTGTTTTTGAAGATTGGCGGTTTTTCTCAGTTTTTTTGTTTCCCCTTTTCAGAAAGAAGGAGAGAAGAAGGCAGCGGCGCCAGAAGGTGGAGAGAAGAAGGCCGACGGCGGAGGAAAGAAGGCGGAGGGGCCGATGACCGTCGTAATGAAGCTTGACTTGCATTGCGAAGGCTGTGCGAAGAAGGTCAAAAAGGCCATTAGCCATTTCGAAGGTACTGCAATTATACTTTTTTTTTTTAAATTTCGTTCACGAATTTCTTCGAAAACCTTCGGAATCGGTGATTAATTATCTAGTAAAATTTCAGGAAATTAGTTTGAGAGATTCAATTGAATATGCCGACACTTTTACCAGATCAAATAAAGTCTTCCTCTTTTTTTTTTGAAGGAATGAAATGAAGTCTTCCTCTTAATCTCACATGGTGTTTCCCGGATTTTTTTTTTCACCAACTAGGCAACTACCTAATTTTTTAGGGCAGAAAAGATTAGGTAAATAAAAGTCCAACAGTAATACTGTTAATTATCATAGAAACGGCGTGTGCCGATATTTTCTTGATTTGGTCGCAACCAACATAGAACTTTCCGGAGCTCTCAAGGAACAAAGATTCAAACTTTCCATGAAATCCCTAATTAACGGTCCGGGGAAAAGAAATTCCGTTACTTTTTATTTAATTTTTCCACATATATTTCATAACGTGCACATTTAAATCCCACCAATATTTGTATTATTGAAATTGATTATCAGTGTGGGGGCCTAAAAGTAAACTGTGTGTGGTCCCATTTGTGAAGGTGTTGAGAAAGTGAAGGCCGACTGCGACGCAAACAAGTTGACCGTCACCGGCAATGTGGACGCGTCGGCGCTGCGCGATAGGGTTGAGTACAAGACCAAGAAGAAGGTCGAGCTCATCTCCCCCCAGCCCAAAAAGGACGGCGGCGCCGCCCCCGCCGGCGATAAGAAGGCCGATGAGAAGCCTGCGGAGAAGAAGGCAGAGGAGAAGAAGAGCGATGACAAGAAACCCAAAGAGGTGAATTACAATAACTATTTTTTAGCTCCGACTATTATAATTATAATATTATAATGTTAGCCGACTTAATTAATCAATTCATGAATTTTTCTTAATTTTTTTTAATGATTTATTTTTTTATTATTATTTCAGCCTGCGGTTAGCACAGTGGTGATGAAAATCAAGCTTCACTGTGAAGGATGCGCCCATAAAATCAAACGAGTAATTTCAAAGCACATTGATGGTGAGTTGGTTTAAAATTTATTACCCTTAATTTCACATTAAATCATCAATTTATAAAGTAGGTATTTATTAATTGCGATGTTGATATTTGGTAAAGCATCAAATCTCGAATGATGATCTCATTTTTTTTAAAAAATTTGCAGGGGTTAAATCGGTAAAAACCGATCTAAACAAGGACTTGGTTACAGTAATCGGGACAATGAATGTGAAGGAACTCACTTCATACTTGAAGGAGAAGCTCAAGCGAAATATAGACGTCGTTCCTCCCCCGAAGAAAGACGACGGAGGCGGAGACAAAAAAGAAAAAGAAGGAGGAGGAGGAGGAGACAAGAAAGGAAAAGAAGAGAAAAAGGAGGAGAAGAAAGAGGGCGGCGGCGAAAAGAAGGGCGGAGAGGCGAAGGCGGCAGCCGGAGAAAGTAGCAAAGGCGGCGATGGTCCAAAGGTGGAAGTCAACAAATTTGAGTACCATGGTTTGAATAGCCTACAAACGCACTACGCCACCACCACGCCTATGTACAACCAAAGCTATTACAATCAAGATTATGGCCTACCAATGAACCATTACCAAGAATACCCTCCTAACTATGGCTACGGAAACACGGGGTACGTCGTACAATATGCTCCCGGCCCACCTCCACCTCCTCCGACGTACATGAACTCGAACATGCATCATATGAACATGAACGATCAAATGTTCAGCGACGAAAATCCAAACGGGTGCTCGGTGATGTGAGTGCGGAGACAGAAAGGGAATCGGAATTTCAAATGTATATAGAACTTTAGAGAAATTAAAAGAAAATACAAGTAAGAAATACATGTAGGAGAGAATATTAGAAAGGAAATATATTAGTAACTGTTACGGTAATAGTCTATGAGTGCAAACCAAGGCCGATTGGCCGGTGTTTGTGAGGTTGATTTATTGTTTCATTCGTACGTTTCTATCGATGAGTTGCCCCACAGTTGTTGGTTAATAAATTAAACTCCAATTTTGCTTCGCTGATCATTTTTATTTATTTTATTTAGAAATATTAATAATCAGTGCGTTTGACCGGATATAATAAAAGATAAATGAAGATGGTTAATGTCAACAATAGAAGTAGGCAAGTAAGCGTAGGTAGTACCGGTCACTTTTGAGTTGGTTGAAATGAAAATTAGGGGTGAATAAACTTGTTATGTATAAATATTGTGTAACAATTTCTATTTTGGGGGACAGTTGTAGTTTGGACATTATCACAAATGGTTAACACTTTCTATTTTTTGGAAGTGAATAATTATTATATAGTAACTAGCAGGTGCTCGCGCGTTCCGGTGGATACAATCAAAATCAAATGAAGATGGTTAATGTTAAGGATCGAAATCCTCAACTCGCGACCGACGACTCGATCGCACAGAATAACAACCAAACCGGCGTCCATAATAGGATCGGTGGCGAAGAAAAGAACACGGTGAGCGCGGGAGGTCTTCCCGTCGTCCGCCCTTGATGATTTGTAACGTGATGAACAAGTTAAGGCAAAGCTCAATATTCTCATTCATGAGCAAAAAAGAAATAGTCCGCCCAATATATATACTCTAAACCCTGGTTGGTTCGACCTAATCCTAACCCCCGGGAAAGAACCAACAAGAAAACCCGGTTGGAGCTTATAAAATGCTCGACTCGATAAATACAAAAAATAATGTTCACAAAATAAGGAAACAATTAATAATAAAACAAATAATATAAAGACACGCTATCAATCCTTGGAGAAGCGCTTCGGAGTCTTGATTGCATCTCGCGACCGCAATACCCTCCCTT
Source organism: Monarda citriodora (assembly GCA_028566335.1). Lineage (NCBI taxonomy): Eukaryota > Viridiplantae > Streptophyta > Magnoliopsida > Lamiales > Lamiaceae > Monarda > Monarda citriodora. The sequence continues at coordinate 9,613 of JAOWBJ010130643.1, read as the reverse complement.
GTCGTCGTCGAAATATTCATCGGTGGCTCCTCTTGCTCATCCACCATGTCCTGTGATTCAGTCTCCGTCGTAGCATCCTCGATCACCAGTTGTGGATCCGTTGAGTTCGTATCAATTCCCCCCCCTCCCGTTAACATCCCGTTTGTCCTCAAGGAGGAGATTAGGATAATGCAAAGTAATGTTAGCTACCGGCTCCCATGTCGTCGACGTCGAGCCATCCCCACCGGATTGACACATGTTCTACAGGTTTTCCATTTGTCCACAAGATCTTGGAATCAACAATACTCACCGGCTGCACCAAAGGATGTTCACCGTGAAATTCTTGAGGGAGCTCTGACTTCACAAACTCTTCGCCCTGCACAAACTCACGCAAAAGGCTAACATGAAATACATCGTGAATTTTGCTTCCCTTCGGCAATTTCATACGGTACGCTACGGGTCCGATCCGCTCTAACACCTCAAACGGCCCGTAATAATGTCGCAAGAGCTTCGCCGCCGAAACAGGCTTGGCCATTGAATGCTAACGGTGCAGTTGCAACCTCAACCACACAAACTGTCCCACCTCGAACTCCACGTGCCGACGGTGCTTATTTGCGGTGTCCCGCATACGCTGTTGAGACTGCTCCAGATTCTGACGTAGTGTCGCAAGAAGCTCGCTCCGCTGCTGCAAGAGAGACACCAGTTTAGGCGGCGTGCGGGGAGAAGGGGGTAGCGACAACAAGTGACAGAGGTGACCGACCGTAAAAGGGCCTGATGTGGTGATATTCCCAATCCTGCATGACATAAACAGTTTAAGGCCAACTCAGCCCAAGGTAAAAATTGCTCCAAGTCGATGGTTTCTCCGCGGTGAAAGCTCTCAAATACCGCTCCAATCCCCTATTGCGAACTTCAGTCTGACCATCTGATTGGGGATGATAAGCCATCGAAAACTGCAACTTCGTTCCGCCTAGACGGAGCATTTCTTTCCACGTCTCATTCAAGAAAACCGGGTTGCGATCCGAGACCAGTATCTTAGGGAAGCCTTGATGCCGAACAACCCCGTTGAGATAAATAAATAGGCCACACGCACTGCATCAAAGCGCGTGGAGAGGGCTGCGAAGTGAGCATATTTGGAGTGTCTATCGACCATAACCATTATTGACGTATAACCCCTCGAAGATGGCAACCCAGTAATAAATTCCATCGATATATCGTCCCAAACCTACGATGGAATGAGTAGAGGTTGAAGTAATCCCGCTGGCTTCTGAGTAGAGTACTTGGTGGACTGACATATCGAACAAGAAGCCACAAACTTTCGCACTTCTTTCCGCATGCGGGGCCAATAAAAACCCACCGCCAATAAATGAAAAGTCCGATCCACACCTGGGTGGCCTGCCATAGGTGTACTGTGATGTTCATGCAACAAGGTCGGCTTAAACTCCGACTGAGGGCTGAGGACAATGCGACGATCATAGTAAATAAGGCCATCGATGAGCGACATGTGGGGCGGTGCGTTCCCTGCTCGTATCTGCTCCACAAGGGCTGATAAATCTGGAAAAGTGCAGACTTCATCACGAAGGCCGTCTAACAGCGCTGGTACTGGTTGAATCACCAATGTAAGCATGGCAGCATCGGTGGAGGAGTCAACGTCCTCAACCCCTGTCGATGGCGAATCCGAAGACAGAGAAGTGGTGATTTTATCTCGGCGTGAAAGGGCGTCGGCCACACGATTTGTGGACCCTTTCTTATATTCAATCCGGAACTTAAAAATTCCATGAGTTTCCGGACATAAAATGTTGGTTGGGCGTCTGTACTACTTGCTGAAGAAGTCCCCGTAGGCTCTTCTGATCGGTGCGGATGATGAATTCCCGGCCCAATAAATACTGCCGCTATTTTTGTACTGCTTCGACAATCGCATATAACTCCTTATGGTAAGTGGAAGCACTACGACAATGTGGCCCCAACTTCTTACTAAAATAGGCCAAGGGGTGCTTCTCCTGAATAAGCACCACACTAATCCCCACGTCCGACGCGTCCGTCTCAATGCAAAAGGGTTTGGAAAAATCGGTTTAGGCCGAGGACCGGTGCTGATGACATAGCCTCTTTCAGCTTGGAAAATGCCTCGGCCGCTTCTGTTGACCAAGCAAAGGCATCCTTCTTCAGGAGATCTGTGAGGGGGCAGCTATAAAAGTGTAATGCGACACAAACCGACGATAATTGCCGGTCAACCCCAAAAAACCACGCAACTGTTTGACCGTTGATGGAGTAGGACAAGAGAGCATGTCAGCTATATTTGCCGGGTCCGCTTTTAGAAGTCCGTTCGAAACCAAATGTCCAAGATATTCAGCCGAAGAGCTGCAAAACGAACACTTGGAAAGCTTCACAAAGAAGTTATTCTCATGCAATATAGATAAAACCGCTAAAAGATGATCGCCATGAGAATGTAAGTCTGGGCTGTAAACACAAATATCATCGAAAAAAAACAATCGCGCACTTCCGCAACAGTGGTCGAATAATACTGTTCATAGCCGCTTGAAAAGTAGAAGGCGCATTTGTCAACCCGAACGACATTACCAGAAATTCAAAATGGCCGTCGTGGGTCCGGAAAGCCGTTTTGAAAATGTCATCCTCGTGCATATGGACTTGGTGATACCCTAAACGAAGATCCAATTGGAGAAGATCTTTGCATGTCCCAAATCATCAAATAGCTCGTCTGCGGTTGGGATTGGGAAGTGGTCGGGCAATGTGGCCATATTCAGGGCTCGGTAGTCGATGCAGAATCGAAATGAGCCATCTTTCTTGCGGATCAACAACACTGGTGAAGAAAAGGGACTATGGCTGTGGCGGATGAGGCCCTGGTCCAACATCTCACGGACCTGTCGCTCACTCTCGTTTTTCTGGAAACACGGGTATCATAGGGCCGAACATTTACGGGCTTTGCATTTGGGAGGAGGTGAATGCGGTGATCAAAGTCTCGCTGTGGCGGCATACCTGTCGGCGTCGCGAACACCAACCTAAAGCGGTCCATCACCTCCAAGATAGGTTGCGGCGTGTCGGGAGGAAAAATAATCTCGGCCGTAGTTGTAGAAGTAGCCGAGTTGTTCTCAACGGCCACCACCTCATAGAATTTGTTCCCCTCAGACGAAGCTATCAAACCGGCTAAGGACGCTAATGATATGGGACGCGGACCCGGGGCTATCCCGCGTATCAAGCGAGGCACGGACTGCTAAACGAACTCCAGGCTGTCACAGTGCTACGAAGTGGAAAAGTGGTGGATAACCACGTAGAAGATCGTGCAAAAATCGGACAGCGACAGCCACCCAGCGACCGCTGGGTACCATCGACTTCCGATTTTAAGAAACAGCAGCAGCACCCTAGCGATCGCGGAGAGGCCAGCGATCGCTAGACTCCAGAATCAGCGGTCGCTCCGACCCCTAGCGACCGCGTGGCGTCGTCTTCCAACTCCGAAAAGTTGAAGAAAATGGAGGACAACGAAGCCATGTCCAATGATCGACTTCACAAAGCTCCAAACCCATATGTCTCACATGTACCATACCCTTCGAGGCTCCGAAACACAAAGAAAGACCAATAATTCGCGAATTTCTACAAGATGCTATCTAAGGTAAACGTGAATCTTCCCTTGCTTGATGCTATTCGTAACGTTCCTGCCTATGTTAGATTTTTCAAGGAACTGGCATCGAAGAAAAGAAGGTTCGATGACAACAAACCTGTTATAGTCTCGGAGGTGGCAAGCTCAATCATGCAACAACCTCTCCCCAAGAAGCAAAGAGATCCCGAGAGTTTCGTCATCAATATCACACTTGGTAATGGTAAGCAAGCTTCCGGTATGCTTGATCTTGGAGCAGGTATCAACCTCACGCCCTATTCTATTTTTCAACAATTAGAGTTAGGGGCACTCAAACCCACACGATTGTGTTTACAATTAGCTGATCGTTCTCTTCGATTCCCTAGGGGATTTATAAAGGATATATTAGTTAGTGTGGGGTTGATAGTCCCGGTTGATTTTGTGGTATTGGAGATCGGGGAAGTTCATGAGAATGGAGTGGAAAATACTTTATTGCTAGGGAGACCATTCATGGCAACGACTAACACTTTGATTGATGTAAAAAATAGTAAAATTTCTATCTCCGTGTTAGGCAAGAATGTGTCTTTTTCTGTGCATGTGAGTCGGTCTATTCCCGCTTCAAATTTCCTTGATAATTGTTCCTATATAGATACTATTGATGCCTTGGCCGAGTTATCTCTCGTGCAGAATTTAGGTAACGAGGAAGATGAACCACTAGGAGTTTCAAAAGTGGTTGAAGAAGAATTTGTGGATGGCCAAGTAGGGAATTCAATTTCCTTGGAGGAGAAAATCCCAAGGACACTCCCAGAACCTTTGGAGTTGAAGGAACTTCCACCGCACCTCAAATACGTGTTCCTAGAAGAGCAATTCAAATTGTTGCAAATGCTAAAAAGGAATAAACTGGCATTCAGATGGAGCTTGGCGGATATTCGAGGAATAATCCCCACCACGTGCATGCACCGAATCAACCTTGAAGATGGTGCCCGACCAAAACGAGATGTCCAAAGAAGGCTAAATCCAACTCTCATGGAGGTCGTCAAGAAGGATATCTACAAGTTATTGGCGGAAGGGATTATTTATCCCATCGCCAATAGCGAGTGGGTCAGTCCGGTGCATGTGGTGCCAAAAAAGGGAGAAATTACGGTCACCGTTAACGAGAAGAATGAGTTGATACCCTCTCGCCCCGTCATGGGTTGGAGGATGTGTATCGACTATAGGAAGCTCAACGCTTCCACTAAAAAGGACCATTTCCCTCTTCCCTTTATTGATCAAATGCTCGATAAATTAGCCGGACAAGAATTTTATTATTTTCTTGATGGTCTTTCAGGCTATTATCAAATTGCTATTTCTCCAAAGGATCAAGCCAAAACAGCCTTCATAAGTCCTTTTGGCACATATGCATATAGGAGGATGCCCTTCGGACTCTGCAATGCACTGGGTACGTTTCAAAGGTGTATGATGTCTATTTTTTTTGGAATGATCGGTGACTTTGTGGAGATTTTTATGGATGATTTTTCGGTCTTTGGTTCTTTTTTCCATGATTGTTTAATTAAGATCGAAAAACTTCTCAAAGATGTATTGAGAGTGGGCTTACTTTAAGTTGGGAAAAAGTCACTTCATGGTTAAAAGTGGAATTGTTTTAGGACATGTTGTGTCTAACAAGGGAATTGAGGTTGACAAGGCAAAGGTAGAAGTAATTGAAAAATTACCTCCACCTAGGGATGTAAAAGGGATTAGAAGTTTCTTAGGTCACGCCGGTATTTACCGTCGTTTCATTAAAGATTTTTCTAAAATTAGCCAACCTCTTTGTCGTCTACTTGTGCAAGATATCCATTTTAACTTTGATGAGTCTTGCATTCAAGCTTTCAACACTCTTAAAGAAAAATTGGTCTCAGTCCCTATTGTAGTTGGTCCTGATTGGTCACTTCCTTTTGAAATTATGTGTGACGCTTCAAATTCTGCTGTAGGAGCTGTTTTAGGTCAACGTGTTGATAAAATGCTTCGTGTGATTTATTATGCTAGTTTGACTCTCAATCCTGCTCAAATAAATTACACCACAACTGAAAAAGAGATGCTTGTTGTAGTTTTTGCCTTAGATAAATTTCGTGCATATATTTTGGGATCTAATGTAATAATCTATAGTGATCATGGTGCTCTGAGACATTTGTTGACCAAAACACAAGCCAAGTCTAGACTCATTAGGTGGGTTTTACTCTTCCAAGAATTTGATATCGAAATTCGTGATAGGAAAAATAGTGATAACCTTGTGGCTGACCATTTATCTCGTCTTGAGAATGCTCCTCCTTATGTGTCTAATGATGAATTTGTTAAATCGTTTCCATATGAAAATGCCTGCAAAGTTGATTGTGAACCTTGGTATGCGGATTTTGTAAATTATCTTGCAAAACGGATAACTAAACCCGGTCTTAAAGACCAAGAAAGAAAAATGTTTCTTTTTCAGTGTAGGCAATATTATTGGGATGATCCATTCCTCTACAAGCTCGGTAAAGACAATGTGATTCAAAGGTGTGTTCCCGAAAGCGAACAATCAAATGTACTTCGACTTTGCCACGAAGGGCCATGTGGATGACACTTTGGAGGACAAAAGACTACTCATAAGGTATTGCAAAGTGGGCTATTTTGCCCTACACTCTTCAAGGACGCCCAAGCCTTTTACCTTGCATGCGATCGATGCCAGCGAGTAGGTAACATTGGTCGAAGAAACGAGATGCCCCTTAACCCGATCATAGTAGTTGAAATTTTTAATGTTTGTGGCATTGATTTCATGGGCCCTTTCCTAAATCCAATGGTTTTGAATATATTTTGCTTGCCGTTGATTACGTGTCCAAGTGGGTCGAAGCCATTCCCACTAGGACACGTGACTCTCACATTGTCTTGAAGTTTGTGCAGGTAAACATCTTATGCAGGTTTGGATTCCCTCGGGCTATTATTAGTGATGGAGGAAAACATTTTTGCAACAAGTTGTTCGAGAAACTCATGGCAAAGAACGGGATCACTCACAAGGTGGCAACCTCGTATCATCCACAAACATCGGGACAAATGGAGACGAGCAATCGTCAAATCAAAGGCATTTTGAAAAAAATAGTCAAACCATCGAGGAAGGATTGGGCCGAGAAGCTCAACGGGCATTATGTGCCTATCGAACGGCCTACAAAGGAATTCTTGGTATGAGTCCCTTTCGTTTGGTCTACGGTAAAGCTTGCCACCTACCCGTTGAAATCGAACATAAGGCATATTGGGCAATTAAGGAAGAAAATTTCGATATGAAAGATGCTCAAGTGAATAGATTCCTAGAAATGGAAGAGTTAGATGAACTACGAGATGAAGCCTATGAGAATGCAAAAATGCACAAGGAAAAGATGAAAAGGCTTCATGACAAGCGACTCGTGAGTAAAGATTTCCACTCCGGAATGAAAGTATTGCTCTTCAACTCAAGACTCAAACTCTTCCCGGATAAACTCAAGTCAAGATGGAGTGGACCGTACGTAATCACCAAGGTGCTACCATACGGATCGATCGAAATCCAACAAGAGAATTCGGGCACTAGTTTCCCCATAAATGGCCAATGACTCAAGCCTTACATCGAATGAATGATGACACCCCACACTGTGTAGTCTATCGACGTTTCCGATCCACCTACATCGTAGAAGACTTGGTCGTCGAGCTTGAGACGTTAAACAAACGCTTAGTGGGAGGCAATCCACCATTCGAAAATCTCAAAAATAATTTTCTTTCAATTTTCTTTTTATTTTCTTTATTCTTATCTAAGGTTTAATTTCCGTGCTTATTTTCTGTTTTACAGGCTCTAAAATTCTTCCACAGTAGTAAGCGCTCGTTCGACACACTTTTGCCAAAAAAAAGGACAGCCGTGTCCATCCAGCGATCGTTGGACATCACGTGATCGCTGCCCTACGGAGTTCCCTAACCCCGCGTTTACTAGGGGGCTAGCGATCGCTAGCTGTGCGGACTGCCAGCGTGACGTTTTGACCGGTCAAAGTCAGCAGCGCCTATCACCACCTTAATTTCCGCCAACTACTCCCCTCATTTAAACCCACCTATACTCCTTTACCTCTCCACAAGCCCTACCTCCTTCAAGAACATCAGCCTCCCTTCTCCCTTAGCTCAGAACCACCTCCTGCACAACAACACCACCGCCGCCGCTTTATAACACACCATCATCGTCGTCCTTGTTCACCACCATCCGCCGCCGCCAACATCATCTCCACCTTCCACTGCCGTCACTCCTACCACCTTCCTCAGTCTGAACGCCGCCGCACCATCCTCCCTCGCCCATCTCCAGCCGCGCTTCATCCTCCCTCGCCGACTGCTCTTCCTCCGTCCGAACGCGCCGTTGCAATCAAGGTCTAGCGACCGCTACCTAGATAGCGAATGCTAGCCTCCATGTCTGCCTACCCAGCGAACACTCACACCCTAGCGCTCGCTACCTACCCCGTTCTGTCCGCACCGCTCCTTCATGCATATCTATGGGTAGCAACAAGGGGACAAACACGGGTGCCGACAAGGGTAAGAGTGTGAAGCATAGTCACTCCATGGCTACCGAGATGGCCCGCACGAGAGTCGGGATGGGTGCTCAAATCGGAGTGGATGACCTCGCCGACGACTACAATGCTCATTTCCCCGTCCATTACCCAAGGGAAGGTAACATATATTCTAACTTGGTCAAATATCCAATTAATGCTCATAGGCACTTTGATATGGCTGCATGCAACTTGCTCGGTGTCGCACGTGATTTAAATAAATATCTTAAACATCTCAAATGTGACAAATTTGCATCCCGAACATGGTTAGGCTATACGGATATTTGCTTTGAGTTCATTATGTCATTCTCTAGAGTAGTGAGTACGTACGACATTCGTTGTCGACTTATGAGGGAAGAGGTGCGAGTTACACTTGATATGATGAATATTGTTTTCGGTTTCTCTAACTCTCCTAGTGCAGCTCTTCAAGTGCCTGAAGAGTTTGATGTTTATTCTGCTTGGGCTGAATTGTCTGGTTTCAACAATTGGAACCAAAGTGGTATGTCTTCGGGTTTCCTTCTTGATCCGGCCATGATTGTGTTGCATAAGTTTTTGGCCTACAACATCTCGGGGAAGAAGGAGGGCAGTAAGGTGAATGAAGTAGAGGTTTTCCTTCTATGGAGTGCAAAGCACAAGAGACCGGTGTCTCTTACAGGTTTCATTTGGAGCTAAATTGAATCTATGCAATCCATCTCTACTTCTCATGCAGCATTTGCTAACATTGCCGCCGGCCTCGCCGAACACTTGGCGTTGCTTCCTCCTAACCCTTCCACGGAGACGGTCCCTAGCGTACCCACCAACATTAGGTGCCTCAAGAATGCTCACCTCGCCGAATATGAGTGACACTGGGTTCCTTATGAACAAAGGAACTGTGTTATAAAGCAACGAGCAAAGGATCATCGCTCCGGTGAAGGACCTTCTCATCATGCCTCCCATCATTCCACTTCCGAGACCATGATGGAAGAAGAGGCTTATGAGCTATCTCCCTCTCCTCCTCCCTCTTTTGTGTATAACCCTCTTTCCGGTGCCCCACCATATTTCCAAGAATTCCAACATCAACTCTTTGATCAATTTTGTGTTTTTAACCCGAACTTTACTTCTTTGAGAGAGAATGTTGAGTCCCAAGGTCGTACTATCACCTCTTTAGATACAAGAATGGGTAATTATGATACCCGAATGACAAGCCTTGAGGCTCAATGGAATGCTTGGACCGGTCTACATCCTTTCGGGTCACACCACAATGAAGATGATCCGTCTCACCCTCCGTCTTAGAGTTTGTTGTCTTATTCATTTTTGTGTTTTTATTTTTGTATTTTGAATCGATTTTACGCTTGTGTTTGTGTTTCTTTGTAGGTTTCAAGCTTGGAGATTTTTGGATATCCGCACTTGTTGCCGGGTTTTCGCTATTTTCCGGGTTGTTTTCTATCCCTCTCTTTACTTTATTTTTCAACAATGTGGACATTGTTTTGAATTAAGTGCGGGGGGATAG
>JAOWBJ010130642.1:0-18324 GCA_028566335.1 Monarda citriodora | reverse complement strand
TAAAGCAAACCAAGAGTTTTGACAAAGCAAGAGTTTCTCAAAATTAGCACACGCACAGCTCACCAAGTCTTCCGCACTCTAGCGCATAGCGATCGCTCGCTTTCTCTATAGCGATCGCTTGTCTACTCATTAGCGATCGCTTGCACCATTCCTCTAGCGATCACTAACCCATATACTAGCGATCTCTCGTACCTTTTCTAGCACCTCCTAGGGGATTTTGAATACCAACTTTGGAAAAAGTTTTTAAAATTTCCCACACACGTATTCACCCCCCCCCCCTCTACGTGTGCGATCGAATCCTAACACTTATCTATTGGACTTAGTCTAATTCTTATTTCCTTAAAATGGACTTGGTCCATTTGAGTATTAGATCGTTCCATTTCTTATCTTTTGATAAGGAGAAACTTCTCTCTCTCTCCTTTCTCATTTCACCGACTACACTCACTCTCTAGGGTTTTCTCCCTCACTCTCCCTTCTCTCTCTGCCCCGGCTAGGGTTTCTACCCTCCGGCTACCTACGGCCGACCACCCCTGGTCTGGCTCCTCCGGTGGCTACCGTCGTTGCAAGCGTTGCCGTCGTGGCGCCGCCTCTGTCTCCGCCGTACGCGGCTCTGCCGCCGTTCTTCTGCCTCCTTCGCGCTGGTAGCGCCACCGTGCTCCTGGCTCCAGGCGGGTGTGCCGCCGGTCGTCGCCTCCTCGGCTCAGTCCCTCCACTCAGCCTCTCCGGCCTATCCCTTCGGCTCAGACCCGACCCTCCGACTGACCATGACCCTCCAGCCTTCGCCGGGGATGAGTCAGTCCGGCATGCTCCAGATCGGTCCACTCTTAACCTTTTACTCTTGCATTCTAGGGTTTTGGTCTATTTATGCGATTAGGGTTTCTCTCTTGGTTGTTCTATGCGATTGGGTCTCTGGGTCTGTTATGCATGTTCTGGGTGTTTGGTTGACTAGAGGTTTTGGGGTCTTTGTTGGCTTGGTTTTGGTGTTTTTGATCTGTGGGGTTCTGTTTTGGTTTCTGCCCTTGTTCTGTGTGGTTCTGGTTTCGGTATTTTGGGCCTTTTTTCGCTTCAGGTTCTATGTATGAGGCTTGGCTATGTTTCTGTGCCTTTTTTAACTTCTGGTTCTACTGTTGGTTCTGATTTCCTGGGCTTGGTGTTTAGCTGGGTTTAATCTATCTAATTCTAGGTTTATTGCTTGGTTATGTGCTATCTAAGCCTTAGTCGATTTTAAGGCCTTTCCGCGACGCGGTGAGACGGCCCGGGTAGCTTTTCTGGCTCCCAGAGCAATTCCCTTTTTAAGGCCCTTCTCCTTCTTTCTAGATCATGATCAGTTCTAACTAATTTTCTAGACTGATTTGTTGATTGATGGTGATAGTGGTGAGGGTGATGGGTGGTATTTATAGGGGGACTTAATTTGGTTATTAACCAAGCTCATTGTATTGTCCAATGGTTTATAGGGTTCTAATTCCCTTCTTTTCTTATATGCAGAAATTGACTCTAGAGAAAGGGGTAATTAGCCAAAATGGCTAAACTAATTCGTGCTTGGAGGAGGAAGAAGGAAAAGAATTCCTCTCCCAGCCTCTGCCCTTTCTGCTGTGTGAAACACTACCTATAACTTAGGCCTTTTCTATTTTTTTATTCTTCTATTGCTTTGGGTCTGTAATAGTGCATGTTATAAGGAATTTACTTCATTCCTTTACTGTAATTTTAATTACACAATCTGTAATTCCCACACTGAATGGGTAATTACCGATTTTAATGTCTTTTTCTGCAATCTGTTTCTATTACTGTACCGAACAACAATCTTAATAAAAGAGGGAATTTCTATTCTTATTCTCCTTTCCTAGTTCTTAATTATTACTTGCAACAATTTAAATATTCCGATCCCAAAATATTATTATCGTTGCCTAAACCCAAGAACATCGGAGATACCGTAGTATCCTTAATAAATACGAATATCGTTCTTAGCTTCCGAGAATATCGGAGATACCGTAGTATCCTTAATAACTAACGAATATCGTTCTAGCTTCCGAGAATATCGGAGATACCATAGTATCCTTAATAAATAACGAAACGGGCTCGTCCCATTTATGTCTCTTGTCCCGATTTGGCCTTCGGCCATCGGTCTCATTCTCTTTGTTCTCGAAACACGGACGGGGTCCAGTGTTCCCTAAGATCTTTTATTCTTTAATAGTTCTATTCTCGAAACACGGAAGTGTTCCCTAAGATCTCGTCATAGAACTATTTCTGTTCTCGAAACACGGACGAAGTCCAAGTGTTTCCTAAAGGTCTCATTCTCGTCTTTACTACCCGCGTCTCATTCCGAAATAAAGTCGTAATGGCTTTTCTTATATAAAAATAAATAATTCTATTTTCCACGTAAGCGGAAAAATCTCGGTTCTAGGGAATCGTGCCGGCTTTGAAAATGCGGGCCCTTACAGTGGTGCCTCGGTGAGCGTTCTTTTCAAAGAATGCTTTGACAAGTTAGGACTTGACGAGACTCTCCTTGCACCCTCGCCACTACCACTTTAGAGTTTCATGCAAGAAGAGACTCGCCCGGAGGGAGTCATAGTGCTCCCAGTCACAGTAGGCAATGCACCGACGAGCTCGACTGCGGTGATTCAGTTCTTCATCTTCAAAGCCTCCTCGCCCTACAATATCATACTGGGCCGAGATTGGCTGAACGCGGTGCGAGCTGTGTGCTTAACATACCACCTCACCATTAAAATTCCCACCAAGGGGAGAATAGTTGTGGTTCGAGGTGACCGAAAGCGGGCTAAAGAATGCATGCAAGTCACCCTAAGAGGAGCTGAGATGCCTGCTCATCACCCACAGGCGTAGCAATCATAGAAGCCCCGACTAGAGTTGGACGAGGAGGAGACCCCGTCTGCCCTGGACGAGCTAATGGATGAGGTCCCGCTGAGCAACGACGAACGCACTAAAGTTGTCAAAGTTGGCTATGCCGGCACTCCGCAGCATAGGGATGGAGTCATTATGCTCCTACGTGAGTATAGTGACGATTTCGCATGATCACTACTAGACATGACCGGAGTCTCCCCCAGCATCATCACTTTACGGTTGAACATCGATCCCGGCATCAGGCCGGTCAAGCAGAAGCAACGCCTCTTCACATCCGAGAGGAACAAGGTCATACACGATGAAGTGCATCAACTCCTCAAAGCATGAATACTTTTTGAGGTTAAGTATCCGACCTGGATTGCGAACCCGATGATGGTGAAGAATGAAGGTGGAGGGTGCAGCATGTGCGTGGACTACACCGACATCAACAAGCACTGCCCGAAGGATTGCTATTCCCTCCCCAACATTGATAAGAAAGTAGAAGCCCTTGTAAGCTATAAAATTTTTTGTGTTTTAAACTTGTATGAGTGAGGAAGATGCCCCCAAAACGGCCTTCATCACGGACTTTAGAATTTTTGCTTATAAAAAAATATCCTTCGGCCTTAAAAATTTCGGGGCCACCTACCAACGTCTTGTAGATAGATTTTTAAATCACACATGGGTAAGATAGTCGAAATTTATGTAGACGATATTGTCGTCAAAAGTAAACAGCAGGCGATCTGCGCGGACGACCTCAAGGTCGTCCTCGACATCCTTCGGCGGGTGAACTTGAAGTTGAACCCAAAGAAGTGCACCTTTATGGTTCGGTCAGGAAAGTTCCTGGGACGCTGGGTAACAAAGGAGGGGTTGAATTCCAATCCCTCAAAAGTCCGAGCTATACAAAACATGATGATGCCGACCAATGTACATGACGTTCAACGCCTAACTGGATCCTTGGCCGCGCTCAACCGATTTCTTTCACAGGCTACCAAGAAGCAACTTCTCTTCTTCGAAGTTCTGAAAAAGGCGTCGAACTTCATTTGGATAGACGAACACAAGTCAGCCTTCGAAGAGCTCAAGAGGTACATCGCTAAGCTCCCGACCTTATCTGTCCCAAATGAGGGCGAAGTACTCTCATTCTACCTTGCAACCTCGGACAAACCATAAGTGCAGTCTTGGTACGAGAGGAAAGTCGTCGGCAACTTCCAGTCTACTTTATCAGTAGAGCTCTCAAGTCTCCCGAGACGAGGTATCAACCTTTGGAAAAAGTTGCACTCGCTCTAGTAAATGACGCAAGACGACTCCGACCTTACTTCCATGCGCACGAAATACGAGTCCTAACTGACCTGCCACTTCGGCAAGACCTGACGAAGCCCAAAGCCTCGGGTAGGATTGCAAAGTGGGCAATCGAGCTCGGAGAACACTCCATGTCATTTTGCCCACACAAAGTGTTTAACAAAAACGTGCTCACAACAATAAGAGATCCATTGTAATAAGCATGTAAGTGTAACACAAGTCGAACTCACAAGGACAGCTTAACATGGAATTTAATCACGTAGATAAACGCACACAACAGAAATTAAACACACACAAATATTTTGGAGTTTATCTAAATCCTAATTTAATTTGAATTGCAATAAAATAAATCAAAACCAAAAAAAGACAAATAATTGAAAGACAAGAATTAAACCTAAATTAAGAAAGCATATAAATCTACCTAGACATGATATATAAATAAAAGCATATAAATCTATCCTAAAAACAATTAAAAGGAACATGCTTGATTAAATAAAATAAACTTTAAAACTTAAAACTGAAACTTTTAATGAAAAACTTAATTGAAAAACAACCTAAGAAAGAACTAACAAGACAGAACAAATAAATAAACTAGAACATGCATTCAAAGTGATTAATCGTAAAAACAACTAAATAAATTCCTACGAACAAGTAACTAAAGAAACATAACATGTAATTCAAATTGAATATAAAAGAAACTAAGAGCAATTGAAAGGAAAGAACAAGAATTAAAGGGAAAAAAAGATAGATTGATAATATTTCAAGGGAGGCCATTAATTATACAAGGGATCCAAAAAAGTGGTTAATATTTCAATGGTCCAAGCCTCAAGATGTTGAAAATTTTAATATGCACGGACGGGTGAATCGAAGTAGAAATACGACGTCTGCTATAATTGTTGTATATATTGTATAAAAAAATAGTTTTCAGAACTTATAATAAAATGACAAATTTTAAGCTTTATACTTTCAATAATTTTTTTTTATAAAAAATGTATTATATAACATAAGTGTCTTAGCATAATAATAAAGTGGTTAATGTTTAATGTTCAAAGAGGTTCCGTATTAAATATACGATTATCTTTAAAGTTTAACTAGCGTGTTGTCCGCGCGTTGCGTCGGAAAGAATTAATTATAAATTGTGTTTGTGTTGCTCGCGCATTGCGCCGGAAATAATTAATTGTAAAATGTATTTGTGTTGGAATGTGGATGAATTATTAAGTAAATTAAAAATAAAATTAGATATTACTAATTTAAATAATAGTTATTGGGTCTAATAGTGAGAGCAAGTCCAGAAGTAGTATTAAAAAATAAAAAAATGCACCAGTCATGATTCGAACCCGGCTCTAACTATGCATCATTATCCATTTTTAATAAAAAGCGGAGGTATTTTGGATATTTCACATGTGACAAAATGTTAAGATTTCTAAAAATAGGAGAGTGGATAATTATTATTACTACGTATATAGTATTATAGATGATATGAAGGTTGATAGGGTACGGCCTAATTACCTAGGCCTCGGCCAATAAATTGGCCCATTGGCCTTGGCCCAATACCTTTGGCCCAAATCAGAAGGCTTTGCCCCAACGGCATTAGCCTCGGCCACGAGCCCAAAGCCTCGGCCCAATTTCTCCGGCCTACCCTCAAGAACTTCACCCATAAAAGACTCCAAGCAGGGATAGGATCACTCGAAAGATAACAACAAATCCAGAAGATCCCACCAAATCCGCGGAGATTACGATGAAGCCACGAAGGATTCGGCCAACAAGGTCTATCCAAAGCCCCAGCCCTGGCAAACTAGGAAACGAGTGAGTATTGTGAGAGGATTAGACTTGGTGAATATGTAAAACTCTATACCTATAAATAAGGGTTAGAATAGAGGGAAACATACGCTCTCTTGTACTGAAAAAATAATATACAAGTTTCTCTCTTCTCCCGTGGACGTAGATCCTGCTCTAGAGGATCGAACCACGTAAATTCTTGAGTTCTCTTTACATTCTCGTACGTCGAACTACACTCCAAAAAACCAGAATCCATCACTGGCGCCGTCTGTGGGAACCGAAATTCTTGTGTAGCGATTCTTGAGTTTGGAGGAGATACGATGGGGAGACCTACGAGATCCAAGACCACCGCAGCCGGGCAAGGCGATCCGGCAACTTCCACTCAGCCACGTGAAAATGAGGCTGAGAAGCAGCCAGAGAAGCAGCCCGACCCGCAGTATGACGAGCAACCGGAGAAAAATCTGGAAAAGCAACCTTTGGAAGACCCAGATTATGATTACTTCATTGAAGATCCCGAAGATTATTATAGCGAAGGGTCTCCCTCACAAAAAGCAAGGCTAAAGAGGATCCCCAACAACTCTTAGCCCAAGATTTCGATGAGGCTGTCAAGGGTTTCCTTAAGGAAAACCGCGACCAACTTGTCGAGTACATGAAACGAGGACAGAAACCTCCACAGCAAAAGGAGGGGCCTCGACCTCGGAACCGCAACATAGAAGGTGCGGCCTCATCACATCCTAAGAAGAATCCAGAGCCCAGCCTGAAAGTCCTAAGCAAGGAAGACAGGCCGCGGTCCTGCCGGAGGAATAAAGATCATCATGGAGATAAGCGAGGCTACACTCGCCATCCTCCGAGGTCTCATCGAGCGAGGACCCCGTCCGAGGACGAACTTGAGTTCGATCTTGAAGGGTTCGATAGATATGGACGGATCCTCACCCCATTCTCTGATCGGATACTTCACACACCTCTCCCTGAGAAGTATCGAGCTCCTAATATTCAGTCGTACGATGGGATAAGAAACCCCAAAGATTTCTTGTCTCAATTTAAGTACGCTTCAATTAACAACAACCTAACGAGCACCCATATGTGCAATATATTCCCTGAATTCTTGGTGGGGAATGCTCGGAATTGGTTTGATAGCTTACCGTCTCGCAGCATCAAATCTTATCGGGAACTGATGAAGGCATTCTATAGGCGCTTTTTCCAAAAGGCCGAGGAGAGGTTTAACTCGGCCTATCTCTTTACTGTCCGACAAGGACGAAACGAGCCAATTGGAGATTTTATGACTCGTTTTGTCCAGGAGAGCCTAAAAGTTGATGATATGAACGACCTGCTGCTCATCTCCGCTTTCCAGCATGGCATCTTGCCCGGTAACATATTTAAGGAGATCGTGCGTGCGGAGCCGAGGACAGCCTCGGAACTATGGGACATCGCAGATCGGTATGCGCGGACAAACGACGTAGACCGTCCTAAACGAGAAGCTAACAAGGGCGAACCATCGGACAAAAAGAAGAATGATGACCGAGGACGAGGAAACCGCGATGACCGAGACCAGAACCGGAGGAGTGCCTTCGATCGCATACAACGAGGTCCTCTGGACTCAAGGCTCGGTCCTCGGGCGGATAACGCTCCTAAGCCCGGTCAAACTCAACAGTACACCCCGCTCACCAAATCTCGTGCGGAGATTTACCAGCTCTAAGCGAATTTGTTCGAACCCCCCTCCCCATGTTGAAGGGATCGAAGCGAAGATCTAAGGAGAAGTACTGCGATTACCATGAATATCACGGCCATGACACGGAAGAGTGTCGAGACCTCATCTCGAGCATTGAGAGCCTGGTACAAAACGGGACTCTCAAGAAGTATCAGTTGAATCAGGGTCAGAACAATGGGAAACGGAAGAACCGCCAGCGAGGTGGAGGTGGATGCAACGCCGAGGCTGATAAAAGGCCTAAGCAGGAACCTGAAGATGAAGGGGATGCTCCTGCCTTTGATGGAGTGGTCACCACCATCACCGGACTCCATTTGGATCGACCAAGTCATCCCTTAATGCCGAAGCTAGAGGCCCACCAAGGGACGAGCCTTCCCACAAAAGGCTTAAAGAAGAAGAAACCATCACCTTCTCGGAGAAGGATCCAGTTCCTCCGATTGTCCCTCATCAAGATCCACTAGTTATCCACGTGGGGATCGCAAACAAGCTAGTACATCAAGTCTACATCGATATCGGAGCTTCGGTAAGCGTTCTCTTCAAAGAATGCTTCGATAAGCTCGGCCTTGAAACGGCTCGCCTCGTACCAGCCCCGTTACCTCTCAAAAGCTTTGTCCAAGAAGAAACTCGCCCTGAGGGGGTCATCTCTCTCCCAGTAACTGTTGGAAATACGCCTACTAGCTCGACCGCGGTTATACAATTTTTTGTGGTAAAAGCCTTTTCCCCCTACAATGCTATTCTAGGGCGAGATTGGTTAAACACTGTCCGAGCTGTGTGTTCCACCTATCACTTGACCATTAAGATCCCTACGAAGGGGGGGTCGCGGTCATACGGGGTGATAAAAAACGGGCTAAAGAATGCATGCAAATCGCTTTGAGGTGAGCGACGATGCCAACTCAACACCCACAAGCAGAGCAGCAACTACAGAAGCCTCGGTCAGAGGCGGACGAAGCTGACGAGGCGCCTGAGCTTGACAATACCGAAGCCTCTCGCGAAGAACCAATTGACAAGATCCCCTTAAGCAACGACGATCCTGGCAAGGTCGTCAAGTTGGCTATGCAGGGTCTCCTCAACTTAGGGAAAGGGTCATAACGCTGCTAAAAGAATACGCCGACGTCTTTGCTTGGTCACCATCAGACATGACCGGGGTATCAACTGACCTTATCATACATCGGCTAAACATCGATCCAAGTGTTCGGCCGGTGAAACAAAAACAGTTGACTCTTCGCTTCGAAAAGGAACCAGGTTATTCACGACGAGGTGAAGCAGCTTCTTGAAGCTGGGATCTTATTCGAAGTTAAGTATCCAACCTGGATAGCAAATCCCGTTATGGTGAGGAAAGAAGGAGGAGGATGGCGAATGTGCGTAGACTATACGGATCTCAACAAGCATTGTCCCAAAGATTGTTATCCTCTTCCCAACATAGACAAAAAAGTAGAATCCCTTGTAAGATACGAGTCCTTTTGTTTTCTAGATTTGTATAAGAGATATCACCAAGTCCTTATGAGTGAAGAAGATGCCCCTAAAACGGCCTTCATCACGGACTTCAGAATTTTTGCCTATAAAAAGATGCCCTTCGGTTTAAAGAATGCCGGTGCCACCTACCAAGTCTCGTAGATAGGATTTTTAAATCTTACATTGGTAGTATAGTTGAAGTTTACGTAGATGACATCGTCATCAAAAGTAAACAAGCTGAAAAGAGAGCAGACGACCTTAGGGTCGTCCTCAGCATTCTTCGACGTGTTAACCTAAAGTTAAACCCGAAGAAGTGCACTTTCATGATCCGATCGGGAAAGTTTCTGGGATGCTGGGTAACAAAGGAAGGACTGAAGGCTAATCCCACTAAAGTTCAAGCCATCCAACGCATGATCATGCCTACCAAGATACATGATGTTCAACGTCTAACTGGGTCATTGGCCGCACTTAGCCGATTCTTGTCTCAAGCTGCAGAGAAACAACTGTTATTTTTGGAGACCGCCGAAGAATTGACAATCTCCGCCACATCGGCAGCCACGTCCCCGAACCCAGCAGAGAAGAAGACCTTCTCGAGGAAGGCCTCGAGCATCTCGCCCTGCGAGGCTGCGGCTTCAGCCTCCCGGCTCCGAACATCGGCCACTTCGGCCTTCAGCCTCTTCACCTCCTCCTTCGCCTTGGAGAGGAGGGTATCACGGTGGGCCACCTCGGCCTCCCACCGGGCGACCTCGGTCGACCAAGCACTCTTGGTCTCGGCCTCTCTCTCGGCACAGCCCCGTGCCTCGGCCTCGGCCTCCCTCACCCGGCCTACTAGGTGAAGATGTTCCTCTTCCAAGGCCTTGAGAGGGCCCACGAGTTTTGCCACCGCCTGCACAGAAGACTACATTAGACCGAGGCTACAAGTAAATGTATGCATAAACTAACAGTACATACCTCGGAGAGGGGCAGCGAAGAACCAGGAGTGGGTACAACCTCTCCCTGAGAAGTCAGGGGAGGCTTCGCCGACCTCGATTTTTTCCGGGCGTGGACCCCGGCGTCAACAGTCACTCCCGCCTTGGGGAGCATTTGGATTGAGGGAGTGAGAGTCAACTTTAGTGCCGAAGTCGCGTCCGACTCCTCGGCCCGCGACCTCTTGCTAGTAGCTTTCTCAACAAACCTGCTCACTGCACAAACAACAAACATGTCAGTTTGGAAAATATGCAAAGCTACAAGGATAAGGAATCGAGCCTCACCGGCAGGTGGGGGCCTTGATAGGCGGGGGTCATAAGGACTCATCCCAGCTTGGACGAGGTCGTCCTCGACGTATTCCCCCTCGACGGCCTTCTTTACTGTCAAAGGCTCGACGAGGGGATCGAGGTCCTCGTCCGCTTTACATGTAGGGAGAGGGGACACGACCCAAGAATACTCCCCGACCCCGGAAATTTTACAGAAGAATTTTTTTTATGCTAGTTCGGCACTTTGGACCTCTTCAAGACTTTAAAGTCAGTGCGAGGATGGAGGTAGAACCAGCCCTTATTATTCTTTGGCTGGTAAAGCCGAAGAAGGACGCCCAAATACATCGGCACATCAGACCGATATGCTTCTACACCTACCCCAACAAATTGACGCACAACGTTGGGGGATAAATGTCCTAAGGGCATTCCAAAAAACTGTAAAAATTCTGCATGTGTAGAATAAAGAGGAAAATAGAGACCCGACCGAAGGTGGTCCTCGTATAAAGTAACGAAGCCAGAAAGTAGAGAGCAAGCCCTATAGTTGCTACGGGGAATTAACACTACAGACCTAGAAGTAAGAAGAAAATCTTTTGCGAGCAAATGGACAGTCTTCTCCGACAAAATGGATTCAGTTTCCGTCACCAAACCGGTGACGGAAGATTCCGGAAAGCATACATTAAAACAAGCAGAAAACGTGCTACCCACATAAAACCCTAGTACCTTCTCAAATTCAGAATACGAAGTAGAAGAGGAAGATGCAGCCATACTTACTTGTTCTGGTAAGGAAAGCAACGATCGGAGACGAAAAGGTGGAAATTTTGTTTTGCATGAGATATTTTCTCTTGGGAGTAAAATGTTGAAGATGATGAAATATGAGAAATTGAGTGGTGATGTGTTATGTACACTATCATGAAACCCTTCGCATTTCATGCCTTTTCCGCTTTTTGCAGCTTTATAGGGAATTAAATGCCGCATTAAATGCGTCTGACACCGCCTATATGAAACCTAGGCGGCCGTCCGCATCCCGACCTCGGCATGGAAGTGTCCTCGGTCGTCCGAAGAAGAGGACACAAACAATTCCCGAAACTCAATCCGAATATTATTCTATAAGGAGGGGGTAATTATTCTATTTTACCTTGTCCTCTTAAGGAGGGGGTAATCATTCTATTTTACCTCGTCCTCTTAAGGAGGGGGTAATCATTCTATATTACCTCGTCCTCTTAAGGAGGGGGTAATCTATCTATTTTACCTCGTCCTCGTAAGGAGGGGGTAATCATTCTATTTTACCTCGTCCTCGTAAGGAGGGGGTAATCATCTTTACTTTACCTCGTCCTCACCAGGTGGGGGGCACTTATTCCTCTTTTCCTCCACCACGCTAACACCTCGTATCCAACCCCTGCTTGATGAGGGGGGGGGGGGGTCTCTGATATGGTACGGCCTAATCACCTAGGCCTCGGCCCAATAAATTGGCCCATTGGCTTCGGCCCAAATCAGAAGACTTTGACCCAACAGCATCAGCCTCAGCCACAGGCCCAAAGCCTCGGCCTAACCTCTTCGGCATACCCTCAAGAACTTTACCTATAAAAGACCTCAAGCAGGGATAAGATCACTCGGAAGATAACAACGAATCCAGAAGATCCCACCAAATCCGCGGAGATTACGTTGAAGTCACGAAGGATAACTCCATGTTTGGCCAACGAGGCCTATCTAGAGCCCCAGCCTCGGCAAACTAGGAAACAAGTTAGTATTGTGAGAGGATTAGACTTGGTGAATATGTACAACCCTATACCTATAAATAGGGGTAGGAATAAGACGAAACATAAGCTCTCTCGTACTCCAAAAGTATTATACAAGTTTCTCTCTTCCCCGTGGACGTAGATCCTGCTCTAAAGGATCGAACCACGTAAATTCTCGAGTACTCTTCACATTCTTGCACATCGAACTATTCTCCAAAACACCAGAATCCATCAGGTCTTTTCTCTGAATGTTGTCGCTTCACCATTAGCATAATAGCTTGCGATACTTAGAATATTTTGAGCTTTGATCAGACACTTTCCAACCTAAGTAGCGTTCTGATATGTTGTCTGTCACTTTGACTGGACGCTTTGAATCTTCTTGTGTCTGTCGGTTTAACTTGAATCGCTTTGCTTTTACTTGAAATTTACACTTGATAAAAAATAAATCATCCAAACATACGAGTTTTCTAATACATCGAAAATTACATGTTTTTATCAAAAGGTGAAATTTTAAATAATCTCTTTGAAATCCAATCAAAACCAAACACTTCGATCTTCCACTTAAGTAAATATTCCAACAGTCCTTATCTATGGTGGTAGGTAAACATCACTATTTTTCACCATTTCACTTCCCCTCGTTCATCCTCTCAATTCTTCAAAATATTGCGTACTTAGTTTATAACTTTTTTAACGTATTAAAAAATACAATTTAGCATAACGACCGACATAGAATAAATCTAACTCCACCTTTAAAATAATTTGAAAATAGATATGTATTAGCACGATCTTTGCTTTTTTCATTTGACGATTATAAGTGTTTGGCCTATCCATAACCCTAAATAGTGGTGTTGTAGTATAATACTACAAGTTTGAGATGTTTTGGAGATTAGATAGTTGCTTGGGGCAAGTTATTACTTTATTTAATACGCGTGGATGCGTGTGATTCAAAATAATATTTTGGAGACTTTTTTCTTTTATTGAATGATAGAGTACGGCCCAACACCGTGCTCAGCCAACTGCCAAGATCGAGTTACACCCGGCCGAGCAGTTGGCGCAACACCGGACGTTGGCCCATTCTCCCACAACTCCACTGCTCGGTAACTCCTCGGCTGGAACGAGACACGATGAACAGCTCGGCACCACAACAGAAGAATAATCTCGGCAGGACCAGAAGCACCGGACCTCGTCCTTACACACCTCGGATACCGAGGTGCACTGTCACCATCAATAACCGAGGTCACCAACAACCGAGGTCAACCTTGTACTATGGAAAGTACTGCCAGTGTACCCGGTACCTTCATTACCGCAGGCTCCTTTTGAACAGAAGCCGTGATTCAGTGTGAGACAGCTGGCCAGGACGTGATTAGCGGTAATCGACCTTAATTAGAGTCAAATATATGGAAAGGACGTGATTAGCGGGGAAGCTTCCAGAACTTGCCATGCGCGCTCGTGGGCCGCAATGCATGGGCTACAAGCCCATGCAGGAAATTAGCATCATATAAATAGCTAGTGTTGATGAAGTTTAGGGCACGCTCACTAATTCCTGTACACTGTGATACTCTCTTGCAATCAATACAAACACAAACCCCTTTTACCCCCGTGGACGTAGATCTACTCACGTAGATCGAACCACGTTACTTCTTGGTGTTCTTTACGTGTTTATTTCATCATATACTCGATCTTAGGGTTTTGGGAAACATCACTTAATAACCTCCAAAACTTCTTCACTTGAATCCTCTGTAAGCAAAATATCATCTACATAGACAAGAATAATCAGCAACTGTCCATTCTTAGATCTATGAAACAAAGAGAAATCTGATGTGGATCTTTGAAAACCCAAACTGAGAAGACACTCCTTTAGCTTGGTATACCAAGCTCTAGGAGCTTGTTTAAGTCCATAGAGAGACTTATTTAAACAGCATACATGAGTAGGAAATCTGTCATCAACAAAGCCACTAGGTTGGCTCATATAGATTGTATCTTCAAGCATCCCGTTTAGAAAGCATTAGTGATGTCAATCTGCTGAATAGACTAGCCTCTGGTTGCTGCCAAAGAAAATATAAGCCGAATGGTGGTTAATTTACTGGACTGAAAGTTTCAAAGAAGTCTATTCCAGCAAACTGCTCAAAACCCCTTGTTACAAGTCTTGCCTTCAATTTGTCTAAACTCTCATCTGCAAAAATCTTAGCTTGAAACACCTATTTGTTGCTTATCACCTTCATGCAAGGATCATATGGTACTAGTGACCAAGTTTCATTATCAATTAGAGCTTTGTACTCAGCTTGCATTGCAGCAAATCACCCCGGATCTTGCATAGCTGAAATATAGTTCTTAGGCTCTTCAGGAATAGCCACTGCACTGAAAACTTTGGGTTTAAAAATCCCATTCTTAGATCTAGTAACCATTTGATGTCCAGTAGTGTTGGTGGAGAGAAAAGGAGGAGGATTATGAGATGAAGACACATAAGGATTTGTAGAAGATGATTCAGAGGCAGAAGAAGTAGGTACAATAGGAATACTTTCAGACTGTGAAGTAGAAGG
Source organism: Monarda citriodora (assembly GCA_028566335.1). NCBI lineage: Eukaryota > Viridiplantae > Streptophyta > Magnoliopsida > Lamiales > Lamiaceae > Monarda > Monarda citriodora. The sequence goes on along the minus strand of JAOWBJ010130642.1, from coordinate 3,749 downwards.
AGTTGATGTATGTGATGAAGAAGATGATGAATCAGTAGAAGTATAGCAAGATGATGATGAGAGTGGTACTGATGCTGGAGTTACAAGTGGAACAAAAGAGGTGACATGATATGAATTAGACATGACAAGATCTTGAGAGTTTGGAGAGACAGAATGTTCAAAATCTTTGAACAAAGACCTGTATGGGAATTCAGAAGCATGAAATTTTACAGTGTCAAAGATATAAACTCTCCCAGATTCACTCGTACACTTATACCCTTTATGATGTTCACTATATCCCAAAAATATGCACTTTGAAGATCTAAATTCCAGCTTATGCTTGTTGTAAGGCTTAAGATAAGGGAAACATGTGCAGCCAAAAGGCTGTAGGATTTTATAATCTGGCTTGGTTGAGTATAGGAGTTCAAAAGGAGACTTATATTGAAGAACTGAAGTAGGTAATCGATTGATGAGATAAACAACAGTTTGAAAAGAATCCCACCAAAAACTATAAGGAAGATAAGCTTGTGCTAACAAAGTGAGTCCAACATCAACAATGTGTTGATGTTTTCTCTCAACCTTGCCATTTTGTTGATGTATATATGGACAAGGGTGCTGAAAATGTACACCTATAGACTCAAGATAAGGCTCTAACACTCTATATTCACCACCCAATCACTTTGGGAGGCTTTTACAGAACGAGAGAATTGATTTTTGACCAAGGAAATAAAATGTTTAACCACAACAAGAGCTTCAAACTTTACTCTAAGAGGATAGATCCAAGCATATCTAGAGTAGTCATCAACAAAACTAATATAGTACTTGTAACCAGATCTAGATATTGAATAACTTGGTCCCCATAGATCAGAATGAACAAGATCAAAGCAGTTTTTAGTCTTTGTGGGAGTAGAAATGTGTGGTTTCTGGTGAAGTTTTCCCACACAACAAGCTTCACAAAAAGACAAGGATTGTTGATGAAAGGGAATGTTTAGATTGGAACAAATCTTTCCAAGAACTTGATTATTGGGATGACCACACATTTGGTGTAAAGTATCTGCAGTCAGTATACTTAGAGCAAAATGTGGAGAATTCATTGAGGAACCAGTGGAAAAAACATGAAGATTACATTGATGAATTAGAGAGATTTACATCATTAGCAGTACAATTTGAAGATGAAGCTTCTAGACTATTATTACAACAAAGATTATTTGTAGAAATTGAAGGTGTGAGAGAGCACAAAGTCTCATCACCAAAAACATAATGAAATATAGCTACAGATGAATCACCCTTTGAGAGAAGGGATCTTCCTGAATCTTGATTAGATTTTGACAGAAATTGAGAGAGGTCCAGCTTGTATAACCCACTAGACAGCACCCCTTCAACAACACCTTGTGAGTTGTTTTGTCCTTGACAAAACAAGAATTCGAATTAAACTCAATGACAACATTGTTGTCTCTTGTAAACTAAGAAATACTGAGTAAGTTTTTAGTAATTTGTGGGACAAACAAGATATTATTGAGCAAAAGAGAAGTAGAACTAGACGGGACAGACAAAGAAGAAATACCAACAGAAGAAATAGGGACTTGGTTACCATTTCCAACAGTGAGACTCTCATTCCCATTGTATTCAGCAGCAATAGAAAGGTAATTCATGTCATTTGTGATATGGTGTGTTGCTCCACTGTCAACAAACCAACTGCCACCTTCACTCTCAAACCCCATTGTTTCTGCAGACTTAGAGAAGTTTGAAACAAACACTTGAAGAGACTGATTAGTAATTCCAGTAGAAGGAACATTAGCAACATTATTTGAATTGTTCCCAGTATAGTGAATGTCAAATCTCTTAAAACACTTTAGAGCAACATGCCCCGACTTTCCACATAATTGACATATTAGATTCTTCCCAAAGTTTGGTTTGGAAAACCCTCTCCCAAACTGCTGAGAAGACATACCTCTACCAGATTGATGACCGATAGAATTAGAGAAACGAGATTGATTACCAGATCCAACAGAATGAGATTGATGACCTCGACCAGTACCAGTCACCCCAGTAGACTGTCCACGACGATAAGCCACATTCACAAACGGATAGAATAAAGCAGCATGTTGTTGTGCTAAACGAGCCTCATAGGTCTGGAATGCAAGCTGGATTTGTTGAAGATCTGGATTATTCGTACGTTGCATGGTATTACAGATTAGTGGCTCATACTCCGGTCCAAACCCAGCCATTATATACATCACCAGCTCGTCATCATCAATTGGCTTACCCACTGATCCGCAACTCCACGCATCTTCATGAAGAACTCCTCAACCGTCATGGCTCCTTTCTTCATGGTCTGCAATTGTACTCGAAACTGAGCGATTTGAGACTTTGAGTGCGACTGAAATACACGCTCCAAAGTACTCCATATCTCCCGAGAAGTTTTACAACGAACAACGTGCCCCAACATCGATTCACCGATTGATGAGAGCATCCAGCTACACAAGTACTGGTCACGACGAATCCGTACGAGAAACTCCGGGTTAAGTTCCGCCTCAGCATCTGATCCTGCCGGAAGAAGAGGAGATGGCGGTGTGGCCATCGGCGAGATCAGATCATCGAAACCATGGGCTCTGATCGCCGAAAACACGAGAGGATGGCAGAACGCATAATTTTTGCGATCTAACTTGAGTTGAATCTGGTGAAATTGTGGAAGAACCACTCTCCGAACATTACGAGACTCCATCACAAACTTCGATTTACAACAGATACCAACAGAGAAAAGAGAACAACGAGATTCAAAGTAACTGACAACGAGCAAAAAAGAAAGGATTGCAGCGGAAAAAAACTGAAAGCAACTAGGCTCTGATACCATGTTGAAGAAACTATAATTGGATTTTCAAAGAGTTTTTCATTGAATCAAAATCGTGAATGATACAGTGTGTAGCTACTACTATAAATACAAGACTCATTGCCACGTAAGCATCATCTAATTGGCTAGCTAGTTAACAAACTAACTACCCTAACAACTAACTACCGGTATAACAACTTTATTAGTGAAGTGCGACTTCACTGTAGCTAGTTGTAACCACTTGTTTATTGTTGTAACTGTACTTCTTCTTCCTTTGCATTCTTCTTCGCATCTTCATTTCTGTATTCCAATAGCCACATATTCTTTGCTATTTTAGGAAACAAGACTAATAAATGAGATAAATGATACTAATTTAGTGAGATGGAAGTAGTAATTGATAAATTAACGTAATACGCTTGTTTATTTCCTTCACTCCACACACTTTTGTACCGAGAGATTTGATTGCTGGGTAATGAATACCGGATTTCTTCTACTTCGCGTCATGCTGAAGCTCCCTACGGTCTCGCGTAGAGTCGTAAGGTTCGTACTCCAAAATAGTACCTCCATGTTATTAGATTAGTTCTAGTTTGACCGGACACAAAAATTAAAAAAACGTGAGATATGTGGTTGTAATTAATTCTGAGGAGAAAAATAATTGTAGCCACATATTTTGTCATTTTAGAAAATGAGACTAATAAGAGAGATGAATCAAAATGAAAAATATGACTAATCTAATTAGATGGGGTAATATTCTATTTACTTTTTTAATTTTTCGGACATTATTTACACCGTTATCGAACATGAGTTTTACAATATTATTTTGAAATATTTTTCTTTTATACTATCCAATAAAAATAATAAAAAATATTATAATACTAATATTCGACAACTATAAAATACGTATACAAAAGGTAAAAAAAAAAAACAAGCGGATAGCATA
>JAOWBJ010130537.1:0-12944 GCA_028566335.1 Monarda citriodora | reverse complement strand
TTATTATTATTATTATTATTATTATTATTATTATTATTATTATTATTATTATTATTATTATTATTATTATTATCGTCAGAATTAATTATTTTTTTCGAATTAATTGAATAGGGCGTTTCTTAAGAAATGCGACTTTGTGGATTAAATTCAGATATGTGAGTTTGTCATGTGTGAGGAAAATCCTTTTTTATTTGTTGTCCATTTGTTATATAACAGTATATTCGAACGGTTTGATCGAAGAGATAAAAAGGGAAATAACATTTCATTAATCGAATAAGCGCAAGTCCCAAACTCTAAGAACCCTACGTTAGTTCGACCTATCCTACCCCCGGGAAAGAATTAGCTAAGAAAACCCGGATGGAGCATTGCAATGCTCGAAAAGAAATAAAAATTACAAATCGAAATACATTTACAACTCCTCAATAAATCAGAACAACCAATAGCAGATAAATACAAAGCCCAAAATCAGATTACATTATAAGAGATAACACTAGAATACAAAAAGGAAATCAGCCAGAATCACCCAGATTTGGCAAGAACAGACAATCCTTTTCTTCACAAAAAGTCCAGCAGGGTCAAACCAGAATAACATGAGGAAAGTGGCAAAGTCAGCCCTTTCCAGTTATTAGGGCAGTGGAAGTGACACCAGCATAGATCAGCACCGAGACGGAGACGGGTAGCTAGTCCGATCGGCCAAGCCAAGTTTCCCCAGCACAAAGAAACAAATTACAGCAGAAGGCATGCATAAGATCAGAAAAAGGATCAGCAGAAGATCCCAAGCAATTAATGCACATGAGCTCCTTAGGAGCAGCAGGATCAGGGTAGCCAATATATACACATCCTCCCCCTTCACCAACATTCACAACACCCGAAAAACACTTAGAAAACTAGAGAAAAAGGAGCAGAACTAGTAGAGACTAGAAGCAGCGGCTGGAGTAGGAGAAGCAGGAGAACCAGTCCCCCTCCCGAAGCCATCAAACTAGCAACACCACCATCTCAAGGTAACAAGTAGTCACCAAGTACTTTAATTCCTAATCTAGCAAGAAATCAACATGATACACACACACACACACCAAGACTCTAAACATGAAAACCATCTCAAGGTAAAAGTAGTCACCAATGTACCCTAAACATGAAAACCTAAGCGTAAGACTGAAACCTATGAAAAACAATAAGCATGATACACACACACACACACACACCAAGACTCTAAATCAGCATGAAAAACATAGAGACGGAGAACAAGAAAGAACCAGACTCTTAACTTAGGATTTTCCCACCAAACATGCTACTCAATCACACCTAGAATTAGAAGACAATAACATGCTTACCATCACAAATGAAATCAGAATAACTTCAAGCCAAGCACCCAAAACACCAAATAGACAGAGGATTCCATGACCAACAAAGACCCATAAGAACCACCAAAGGTGGCCCGTACCAATCGAAAATGGCAAACAATACAGAATAAAACCATCGAAGCCATAAAGAACCCTATAACCTTGCAAATCGGCAGAGTCATAAAGAGAGAGAGGGTTAGGATTTTTATCTGCCGAGCGAGAGCCCACAAGGACCCGCCGGAGCGAGCCAAGTCGGAGCCGCCAACCTCTACCTGAGTCGCCTCAGACCTCGACCTGCGAGGGAGAAGAAGAGAGGGTCAGTCGAAGACAAGGAGAAAGAAGGACAGAAGGACGAGAGGGAAGCTGACCTCATTAGCGACAACAGGAGGCTGACAGCTCGACGGCGTGGAGAGCATATGCGTGACCAGAGGGACCCGCCGGAGACCCGGGAGTGGCAACCGGAGTGCCGTCTCACCGGAAGGGTAGAGCACCAAGACAGAGCCATCGCAGACCGAGGCAAGTCATGGCGGAGAGGAACCACTACAGAAGAGGAACCCCAGCAGAAATCGTCCATCACCAAGACAAGGAGAGAAACCCTAGATCCGAACTCCTCTCGGAACAAGGCAGAGGGGCGGCAGAAGAGTACCGCCGAGGGATTACAACACCACCGGCATCGCAGCAGAGGCAGCACGGCACGGCGAAGTGGCGAGAGGAGCAGCGTGGCCATGGCCGAGAGAGAGAGAAGGTCGGGAACTAGGGTTTCAGTCCAAGAGGGCTGAGTTCGAATGAGGGTCGCGAGTCGGGTCTTCGATTTCTTTTGGGCTGGGCCAGAATTCTTTTTCAGCTAGGCCAATTAAATTCATTCTTGCCCAGTACATTATTTGATTGGATCAGACCTTCATTTCCTTTCCGGGCCAGATTATTTATTCTGTTTGGGCCCAAATAAATTCTTATTGGACCAGACCAACAATTTCAGCTGGGCCTTTCATCTTCTAAGCCAGCTTTATTTAATTCTTCTTAAGGCCAAGTATTAATTATCAGCTAGACCTTTAGTGGACCGAGTTCATTTAATTTCTTTGGACCGAACTTACCAGAAGTTGGGCTGTAATTCTCTTGGGCCATAACAATCAGGTCGTTTTAACCGTTAATAATTCCGCGTATAACCTTTAATTTTTTAATTAACTAGTCCAGTAAATCTAGCCTAAAGATCTCAACAGAATTATTTGACAGAACCCATTTAAGATTAGTGTGTTTAGTCAGATTAAATCCTTCAGTAGTATTTGTTAAGTCAGCAAGTTCTCTATTGTCCTTGACGGTTGCTCCTCAACGAAGTGTTAAATTAGTACATCAGATTCCTAGCAAGTTAGAAGGACAACTGAGGTGGGCTTTCAACCAACTAATCTGTAATGGCCCGAATTTTAAGAATTATAAAATATCCGAATTCCTCTTAAGGATACGAGTTAATATAGTTGGGAGGAGTATATATATATATATATATATAATTGTCGCCAAGGCGATGCGTGTGAATGTCTATCGCCAAGGCGAGTATGTGAATGTCTGTCGCCAAGGCGAATGTGTGAATATGTAATCGCCAAGGCGATGCGTGTGAATGTTTATCGCCAAGGCGAATGTGTGAATGTTTATGTGTGAATGGTTGTGCATGATCGCCAAGGAGATGCAGCACGAGTGCTTAAAAAGGTTTCACATGCAAAGAGCGAGAGCTGAAAGAGATAGCCAAGGCTAAGTAAGTAAGTGAGTGAGAAGCGATCTTTTGGTGCTTCCAAGGCTTTACTGGGGACGATTAAGCACTTCACCGGTACTTCTAGTGCGTTTGTGGTGGCCTAATGCTTTCATTTCCTATTTTCTATCAAACGACAGAGTGAACAACTCAAATTAATTTGGTTATGTTACATCTTGAGGGTGAAACTGCTCTTACCTTCATTACGAGAGAGAGAGATTTACTAGAGTTCGAAGAAAAGAGGGGTTAAATGAGAATATGAGTGAACCGAGGAAGACTTGGCCTAGTGGTAAGGTGGAGATACCCAGAAGCAATTTTCACCACTACCATTTGGCGCGTGAAGTGATTTTTTCCACATTTATGTTACTCTGAGTAGGCGTGAACCATACTGCATAAATATTTATGTGATAAAGTAGGTTTGGACCTTACGACCAAGTGGCGAGTGAAGTAGGATCTGGATCTTACGGCTGAGTGACAGATGGAGTAGGATTAATTGAGAGGGTTATTTGAATGTGATATCATAAATTCGATGATCTTTTTTTAATAATAATGATAATGTTGTAAAAATAAATCGTAAATCGAAATAAAGCAGACAAGAAGAAGAAATGAGCGATGAGAAGAGACGAGACGGCGCAAGGGTATAGGTCAATACGGGTTATACATAAGTAAACAAGATAAAAACCATAATCCTAAATAAAGTAATATACATTATCATGTGATCTTAATGCCTCGTTAAAAACTTCTCCGTAAAAACCCTGTAGGAAAAATTCGGTAGAGGAAAAGAGTACATAACATACATTACTGATGTGTTATCCCAATTCAATTCGGTGGGAGAGCCTCGGAGGGCTCGTTGGGGGGGGGGGGGTTGCTCAATTTCTTCGATTTTTTTTTTGTTTTCATAATATACCAAAAAAGTTTTAATGAATTAGCTGTTGTTTGTTTTATCTCTATAAATACACTTCATCTCATATCCAATTATGACATAATTTTCCAATTTTCATACACCAATTATTTTAGCTTTATTCTCCAAAATCCACAAAAAAAATGTATTCTTCGTCGAGACAGTATGCGAGAGTCGACCATTCGCAGAAATTTCATTTGCGATATGGAGTTATCGAAATCGAGATTAGTAATTTTAATTTTAATTTGTATTTTTAATTTTAACATTATGTAATGTTGCACATTTCAATTCAATGAAATTAAATATTTTTAATTTTTAATTTATAAAATGAGAAAGATTAAATAAATAAAAGATGAGAGATCCAAAAAATCCATGCATTGACGCGGACTGGGTCGGGGCACTCGAAGTGGCCTAATAAATTTCTTGACAACTACTGCCATCAGCCGAGGAAGTCTTGGCCTAGTAGCAAGCTAGAGATACTTAGAAGCTCTCCTCAGTGAGAAGTACTGAGTTCGTTTGTCACCGCCAATATTTGGCTGGTGAAGTGGTTTTCTCTCGTTTATGTAGTAAAGGTTCCAGCCTATTTTGAGTGGGTCCGAGTTTAACTCTCACATACTCTGAAAGGGCCCGGGTTTAACTCTCACATAATGGTTCCGACCTACTTTGAATAGGCCCGAATTTAACTACTCTGAATAAACCTAGATTCAAATTTGATCGTCGAGTGGCGTGTTCGATCGAGTTGAATTAAAAAAAAAAAAAAAAAACTAATGCCACCAAATTCCTCGATTAATATAGATATATTACAAATGTCACGTCGTAATCAAGAATTAGTTGGCGCATTGCAAGCCGTGATATTGCAATTTCTCCTAAGGCTCTTTTGTTAGTGGAAAAAGTTTGAAATTTGTTCCATCCCTATTATTTTTGCAATTTGCACCGAAGTTTAATACGAATTTACAATATTTTTTTAATGTAATTTATGTTTACGGGATATTAAATTAATTGGGATGGAGGTAGTATATACGTGGTTTCTTTATAATTTGGGAATTATTTTCTTATATGATTTCTTTTGTTTTCCTTGATCCAATATGAAAATATGTATGAGTAATATATCTAATCCTAAATGAAACATAAAGAAACATTGTCCATTTCTTAAAAAAAATCATGATTATTAAATGATCAACTCAAATTATTAATGGGGTCTTAATTAGTAACTAGCGTGTTGTCCGCGCGTTGCGACGGAAAAAATTAAATATAAATGTGTTTGTGTTGGAATGTGAAAGAATTTATTAAGCGAATTAAAAACAATAATTAGATATTAGTTTAAATAATAGTTATTCGGCTTGAGAATGAGAGTTGGACAAAAAGTAGAATTAAAAAAAATAAATGCATTAGTTAGGAATCGAACCCGAGTCTGTGTAGTGCATATCCATTTTTAAAAAAAAAAAAATAAGAGCATTTTGGACATTAAAAAATGTTTACACATCTATTTTAAGGGGGTCTATTCTTATTATTTATAATTAGTAATAAAGCAAATTTGACGCGGAGAAGTAATTTAGGAGTAAGTTGTGTTTGGTAGCCCGGATAACTCAAGATAGGATGAGTTATCCGGGGTAATATGTGTGTTTGGTAGCCAAATGAAAAAAGTGGCCGGCCCGGGATAAAGTGTCCAGTCCGGGCTTATTACACTGTAGATATAAGATTCCTTTTTTCTTTTGCTTTTTTACTTTTTAATTTATATAATTTATAATTTATAATTTTATATAATTTGAATTTAATATAATTTATAATTTGAATTTCATATAAATTTTAATTTATATAATTTATGATTTAAATTTAATATAATTTATAATTTTAATTTAATTTAATTTTTAATTTATGATTTGAATTTAATAAAATTTAATATAATTTATAATTTGAATTTAATATAATTTAGAATTAGAATTTAATATAATTTATATAATTTATGATTTATACAATTTTATCATTGTCTATTTTAATCCAATGTTATATCTTAGGAACCAAACATCATTTTAAGTTATGTTATGTTTTTCATATATTCTATTAAACACATAAATAAGTTATCTTGGTTTTAGTTATCCTACAACTATTCATGAAGTTTATCAAGAGTTTACTTATCCTTCTATATCCTATCAACTCTACCAAATGCAACTACTTAAATAACAAACATATTACTAATAGTTTAATACGGCAGTGACAAAAACACTACGGGTTGTTTGGTATTCATATACTAATATATGAGATATCATACTCCCTTCGTCCAGCGACATTAGTCTCCTTTCATTATTTTATACATCACATATATTCAATTTAGGGGACTAATGTCGTAGGACGGATGGAGTTTAATGATATGGGTATCAAAATCAAGGTATGAGCATCTGATTGATAACTAAGTTTAATTAAAATAAAAAATGGCAAAAACTCTCTCTTTCTCTCTCTAACCTAATTTCGCTTTCACTCCAAAACATAAAAAAACAAGAACAAGAACTAAACACCTCTTCGTGGACCACTTTCTTTCTCTAAATACATTACATTCAACTGAAGCAATTCTCTCGCACTTGGACCTAATCATCCCATTTTCCGCCGGAAAGTTCAAATTGCCGATTCCACCCAAGGCTCACGCTTTGGTCCTTTCTCCACCTATTCTTCCTTTGCTCGCCTCCCGCCGCCTTCTCCGTCGGGAAGCGCCGCCGCCGCCCTCAATTGGTGTTGGGATTTATGGGATTTCTGGTGGGGTTTGTGAGGAGAGGTAGAGTTGGTGGACAAAAAAGAGAGAGAGTTTGGTGGCAAAGAGACAAATAGAGGGAATCAGCCAACTCATCTTTGATTTCTAGTGGGGGTTTATATTTCGTTTTCATGGCCGATTTGTATCTGGGCATTTGTCATGGTGGGGAGGAGAAATTGAGATGAGTTGTGAAAAAGATCAATACCGTTTTTTAATCACTATATGAAAAATATAGAAAATGGAGATATTAGTATATCAGGTTCATCAATTTGATATCCATATACTGATATACCAAACACATGTTGTGAGTATCAGTCATTTTGATACTCATACCTGATATACGTATATGGATACCAAACACACCCTAAATATATTAGTAGGTAAATTTTACTTTAGCCCATTTTCTCTTTATAATTGAATTCTTCCCCCTAATACTATAACTTTTTTCCCTCGAAAACATCCCTAAGAACAGAGGGTTATGCAGACTCTCGACCTGTAGATATTAACTACACAATAGATAGTCTCGTACACGAGACGAGCCCAAAAATAACTCGACCCCAATAGAACAAGGAAGATATATTACTGACCGAATACACAACTCGGACCGTGTCAACAGATCTAACAAACGGAAAAAGAGAAACTCGACGGTATCGCTGCCAAGACAGAATGTAACTATGACACAGTCAACTGGTACTTGGGAATTTGACCGAGCCCACAGGTTTGTGTCAGAACTAACAAGGTACAAATAAAACCCATAATGGGGAGAGGGAGCGCAGTGAGTAGCTCAACCCCCTATCTGTACCTGGAAAAACACAAAGAACTATCAAACATACACAAATCACGAAGACCCTGCCAAGGCTGAATGTACGTATGACACATCCAACCGGTACCAAGGCATTGACCGATCCCACAGGTCGTGTAACGGCCTGAATTTTAGAAGTCGATATTAATATAATTTCGTTCCAAGGATTTACTATGTTTCTTTTATGAAGAGAGTTTAAGGTTATTTTATGTTACTAAATCACTAATGTGCGTAAATGAGTGGGAGCGCGTGCTCTCAGTAAGCAAGCAATTAATAAAGGCTACATACAAAGTTATTTAAAGTTACAACGAATTCGCTTAACTAGAAACCACTTGGTCACGAATAGCTATGTTTGTTTGAAGCGATTTTAGTTGTCGCTAGAGAATCTCGTTAAAGGTTGTATAATAAAAGAGTTTTAAACTTAGCGAGTTTACTCCAAGCAGTTTGGAGCGGCTCGATGTTTGCTTCAATTCTGAAGCAAGGAATGTAGAAGTCTGCTCGAGATGCGCGGAAGCGAAGCGTGTAAGTCAGCTTGAGTTGAGCGAAAGATCGCTCCAAGCGAATTTTATGAGCAAAGTGTTAGAGCGAAGTGAGTATGTCTTAGAGCGATTTTGTACCCTAAGGCGAGTTCGCTCAAGGGAATCCGCTCGAGAAGCGGAAGTCGGCGAAGCTATCTTGAGAGACGCGCCGAGTGCATTAATTATATGTCAGTCAACCTTACTTTTTCTGCAAACACACCACCACCCTATTGGCTAGTACTATGTGTCCTTTTTTCTGCAAAAATCATACCGTTTTTAATTCTTTCAAAATTATGTTTTATTTTAAATTCTGAAAAAAGGACACCACACCCCTATAAATACCCCCACCTTTGGGATTCATTCGTTTTGCTTCCATTTCACAAACTCCATCTAAAACTTAGAGAGAAAGAGAGACCGAGAGAAGAACCAGTTTGAAAACTTGTTCAAAGTTTAAGGTAAGATCTTCACCCTGTCTTGCTTGATATGTTGGTAACTTAAAACTATATTTTGTTTTCAAGTAGCTCAAAATCCATTCTCAAAATGTCAAGCTTTTCCGAGTCTTTGTATCCCAAAATATTTTTGAGTAAAAGACTAAACCAAAGCTTGATGATATCTTGAGTATATTTTCTTCAAATAAGGAAACCAGCCCCGAAAGCAACTAAAAATCAAGAACGCCCCGACTGTTTTCTTCACCCTCTTAAAAAAAGAGTGATAGTCCGCTCAGTTTAGACCCGAACTTTATCTTCGATATGATTAGGAAATCTTATTTTGTTAGAGCTTTTCTCGGAAGATAAAGATATGTGATAAGTTAGTCGGCCAACCTCTCTAGATGGGGTTATTTAATGGTAGATATGCCGAAGTACTAAAGTAAAGAAGGCTTTACGAGCCAAGCTTCTCTCTAAAATTTTGTACACCTATCTTTGTATAACTGTTAATGAAGCGATTTTTGGGCTAAGCATCCACTGAGTGCTTTAAAGTTCTCTGCCCTGTGCACGTTTTCCTTGTGTGCAGGTTGAGCAGGTTACGGTCGAAGCGGTAGCGGTGACGAGCGGGTTTTGCTGAAACAGTGTTTGTGAAGAAGAACTTGGTGGTGCAAGTCTCCACACTTGCATATGCTATTTTGTGTCCAACCAATCCCCTTTAATTTGATGTTTGTAATGAATAACTAATGTACCACCCTTTCGCTACTCGTTTTAATTGATCAAACATGTATTTATGTTGACAAATATCGCTTCTTGCATTCATTAGTAAATCATGCTTTCCGCTTAAAAACTCCTATGCGTGTATCACAATCACTCAAGTTACAAAAATCCGCTCCAGATTTCTAAGCGACTTTGTCCGCTCTCACTAAAAGTATTTCGTTATGCATGTAATTCAATTGAAGAAAATTATATGCCAAGAGGGATCTTTTCAAAATCCCTTGTACCAAATTTACAAGCGAGCTTACTAAAATCACTTTGGCCGAGCAATAGCCTGTGAGCGGCCTTTTTAAAAACCCCGCTCTAAACCTTTGAGGCTACCTTTTAAAGAATACTCCCAAGCGACTTCCGAGGATCATCCATAGATAATCTAAGTCATGTTTCCGCTTCATCCTAAGGTTCTCGTTATCACACCCTCTTTGTCTTCCCGTAACGACCATCTAGGCTCGGTTTTCCATAGATCGGGTCCTGGTTTTTTACAACTCTCCAACACCTCAAGCCTTGCTGCTGCATTCTTTTTTGCTTCGTCCAGCTTCTCCTTCATAGACTTGTTCTCCTCAACAAGCTCCCTAACTCTAGCATCACCAACCTGTTGAGCGATCTTAGAATCATGAGCGATTTTGAGCAGCTCAGACAGGCTTGGTACACGAGCGGGTACCATGCTTCTGATATTTGGGTAGGCTGGCCTCAATGCATCCTCCATCTTTTGCCATGCCACACCCTCATCAACGAGTTGATGGAACCCAGAAAATCCGAATTTTCAAAGAGTCTTGGCCTCTGCCTCCCGCATCGCTTCACTTGTAACTTCATCCTCTGCAAGAAAAATCCTGAAGAACTCCGTGCCACGAATCCTTCCGTACTCCAGCAAAGTGGCAAAGTCTTCCTTCATAGCTTCCAGGAGTTCAATTTTTGAGAAATACTTGACTATTTCTACAGTTATGGCTTGCTTCTCCAAAGCTTGCAAGGTCACATAACCTGCATCACCAGTGGAAGCGGTGGGAAACTCTTCATTGCCGGAAAAACTGCCGAAGTTAAGCTCTTCTTCTCCCTCCAAATATGTCATGTAGTCATCTTCACTTCCCTATGCTCCTTCATCGAGCGGATCTTGCATGATAGATTTTCCTTTATCAACACCTTGAGAGACGAGGGCAGATGTATCCTGAGCAATTTGGTCCTGGGCGGACTTCTCCAAAGCGGGAATGTCTAGAGTGGACAAGTCCCGAGCGAACTGAGCAACAGTATCTCCAAGCGAACTAGAATTCGCTCCAACTTCTGAGCCCGCTCTGCTTGGAATATTTCCACTTTCTCCAACTTCTTTCTCTTCTTCTTCACCAATTTCTTATTCCTCCATTTCTTCTTCTTCTTCTTCTTCTTCTTCTTCTTCTTCTTCTTCTTCTTCTTCTTCTTCTTCTTCTTCTTCTTCTTCTTCTCATCCATATTCCGACTCACTTTCAGTTAGAGTGAAACTGACATAACGAGTTATTCTCTCCTCATAATCACTAGCTTCGGATTCTCCTTCTCCTAAAGCGCGAAGAGGCGCAATGTCGACTACTGGTTCCTTAATAATGATCCTTTGAGAGATTGGCACATTGTCCTCCTCATCATCAACCTCCATGTCCTCCCCCGGTTCATCCATAAGAACACACTTCTTCAACTTCTTTGACTGCTTCTTCACTTGCTTCATCTTAGCAGACGAATTGGCCTTCTCCGCTTCATTTAGTGGAATAAGAGGCAACACTAACTGGTCGCTTATCGGCTCATCTTCATTATCTTTGTAAAGCGACGCTTGTCTGGCTTAAAACTGAAGCGATCATCAAAGAGTTCTCCTCTTCCATTCTTGTTCTGCAGCGTCAATATCGCTTGGGAAATGTGTTCCCAAAGCGGATAGTGGTGTTCGTAGCGAAAGTAAACTGATTCTTCCGCTCTAATTTTTCTGCAACCTCCAACCACTGGCTTATTAGAAATCTACCCCAATTGTACTGTCTACCCTCCAATTCATCCATCAGCACACACATGACCCTCAACTTGACCTTCGAGACAATGGTGTGACTCCCCAAATGGCTAAATAATATCTTCGTCACTGTGTCGCATAGCTTTTTGAAGATTGGCTTCAAATGCTTTGTATGAATCCTGCTTGTCACAAACACAGCCCTTGGATCGATGGAAAACCTCCGCAGCATCTCCGTCAATTTGTCACTCCCTGCGCTCTCAACATCTAGACCTGATGAGCGAAGACCAAGCGCCTCCGTAACATCCGCGATGTTTAGGGGAGTAGAGATTCGGGTTTGTTGGTGGTTAGGGTTTAGGCGTGATATGGAAGTGGTTAGTGTATCGGGATTGAACGAAGAACTCTATTATCAGAATTGGGTATATATGGTGAGGTGAACTGGTAAAGAAGGTGCCTAGGTTGGCCAATGATATGGATTTTCCGACTACACCATTATCGGTGTCGAAGGAATTGAGAGATATGTGAGGCTCTACAAGGATTTGTTCCTTGAGAGCGGGTTGCTCTAGTCGGAAAATGTTGAATATAGTTGGGGATTTCCTCTTTGGTGCCATTGTAGCGATTACTGTAACTTTGGAAAAGCTTGGGATTTACAGTAATGGTGATCAGAATTTTCTCTAAGGAAGAAAGCTTACGCAAGAAGATGGAAAATGATTTTGCATTCTAGGGTGAAGTATATATAAGCTTGGGGGTGAAGGATCTTGTTCGATGGATAAGTATGTGACCTTTGGAATTTACGGTGGAGATGGACATGGATAATAAAACAAAGATTTGAAACGGTGTGGCGGTAAGTGAAACGGTGGACGGTTGAGATCTCCCCTAAAAATCAGACGGATGAGGGAAAGTGTGAGTACGTGTCTCAACAGTATATGGTACCTGCAAAAAGGCGCGCCGTGTCAGGTCATTTAATAACTAGATCGCTTTAAGATTTTCCGCTTTAGCGATCTCGAGCGATTTTTCTCGAGCGATTTCGCTTTGTGCAATTCGCTTGAGATTTCTCGAACGAAGTTTTCTTGAGCGATTCGCTTATGATTCTCTCGAGCGAGATATTCTTGAGCGATTCGCTTAAGATTCTTTCAAGCGAAAAATTCATGAGCTATTCGCTTGAAACTTTCTCAAGCGAAAATTTTCAAGCGATCCGCTTGGAATTTCTCGAGCGATTCGCTATAGCTTTTCTTAAGCGATTACTATTAAAGCGATTTTTCTTAGAAGCGATTTGTAAGTCTCTGAAGCGACATTGTTTAAGTGATTACTAAGAGATTTCTTTTAAGGAAATTCTTGAGCAACCTTTTGATCTGATAATTATCAGCTTCTAATAAAAATAACTTAACACAATTGAAAGCGACAATAGTAAAGCAACTAATGTTAAGCGAATAATTTTGTTCTTTGAGAACATTTAGTTGAATCACTTTGCTTAAGAGAATTTTTATGAGCTTCGAGAGCGGCCCGCTTTTTTAGGGTCTGCAGAGCGTAGTGTCTTTCTCTCAACTAAAAATCCATTAGAATATAAGCGTCTACACATTATTATTTTTCAATTAATAATGTGAAATTCTCAAGGAAATTTTCACAGAATTAATTTACTTCCAATGGAAAAAGGGAAAGAGGACTTATCAGTCAATCAAATATCGTAATTCGATTGATACCTCTATGAAGCGTCTTTGTCCAAGCGGTATGTTGGACCCGCTTGACAAGTTCCTG